>JAAAKG020135589.1:0-36189 GCA_010014905.2 Druon quercuslanigerum | reverse complement strand
ATGAGGCATCCGTAAGCAGCTCTCCATGCAAGGAGAGGGATTTCTCCCACCTCACACGAGGGCCACCAACTTCACCAACCATCAACGCAGCCGAGGAACCGTCCCCGGGTAGCTCCAAGTCGCCAACCGAATTCCCATTTTTGAAACGCTTCCTGGAGGATAGTTTGGACAGGAATTCTCGACTTTTGCCTCCCATGCTCTTCCCCACGAACGATCAAGGGATTACGATTGCGAGGTACCCGACAACACGTGACCTAACGGAACGGAGCCCTCTCACCGCTATACCGGTACACGAACGAGAGATTCAGAGGATTTTTTCGGAGTTTTGCCAGCCCTCAAAACTGATCTCGCCGATAAAAGGGCAATCTCAAGAAGGGTGTTCCTCCCCCGGAGTTTCGACCACCCTCGTTTCCGCAAACGAGATTAGGGCCCATAATGCGTTGACTCTAGATTTCGCAGTGGAACGCATCCTCGTCCAATTTGGCAAACCTTCCCCCTTCATATCCCCCCTCAAGTCCCCGCCAAAGTCGACAGTACAGGACCTCCCCCATCAACATCCGGACGACGTCATCGAACTACACCCCTCCCCACTAGCATTAACCACGTCTCCTTCAAACCAGAGCACCAAACGCCATTCTACGGCCACACTTTCCTCAAAAATCAGAAACGTCAGGCGCCGCCTTTAGAACAATGCCGTTAGGAGGGGAGACATAAAAAAGGTATGGACGATATTGACCAAAGTATGTCGTTAGGTCAATGAAACAAATTTAGCCACCGAAAGAAGCAAATAAGGCCATAGCATTACACCTAATGGGCCCTTATTACCTATTTTGATATTCCTAAACTTTTCCTTAAAATGTTCTTTACCTTCCATTGATGAATCCCTCTTCATACTTGTTTCTCTTTTGAGCCTTGTTATCTTTACTATTTTCACCCTCTAGGGTCACTATCGCGAAAAAGTGATCCGAATCTGCAAAATGCACAAACCCTATTTCTTTTATCTTTTCTCTTACCTCTGTTTTCGTTACCACATAATCAACTGCTATTCCCCTCTCTCCTCCTGAAAGTGTATATTCTTCTTCCTCATTTACCTTTATATTTCCATATAGAATATAGCATCCATCTCCTCTAGACTATTTAACTATTTATTTCTTTTATTCAGTATCTTCTCTCTTGATTTTTTTTTCTCTCTTTGCACCCCATTTCCTCTTTCCTCTATCTGCTATTCTCGGACTAAGATTTACTCATGTTATAACCCTAATCTCTTGTTTATTTTCTTTTATAATTTCTTGCATCTCCTCTGATTTCTTTCGCATATTACCGTTTACATAAATCCCCACTACTCCACCTACCTCTTCCCAAACTTATATCTGCTTTTATTAATCCTCCTTTTTGTTCTTTCCTCTATTGCATCTCTTTCTTGTCCTGCCCTCTTATGAATTCGTTTCCTACTCGCACCGCCATTTCTCTCCCATTGATCAGCCTTTTTTTTTCTTCCTCTTTACATTTTATGCCTTGTATTTGCCACCTCTTCTTGTATTTGTCAATCTTCTCCTTAATCTTCCCCATTCCTTTTTATCTTGTGGCGTTTCCATTACCACAACATGCTATGGTGTTAAATTTCTTATGAACTTCCTATCCCTCCCTATCTCTCCAATTTCTCCAAAACCTCTGGTTTCAATAATTTTTTCCTGTCCTAGTCTCATTCCTACCATACACCTTCTTTCTGTACACTCCCTTACTTAACCCGATTAGGTTATCGCTTTTTTTGTAACTTATCAGTTTATTGTCGGTCGTTTATTACGTCCACATCATAAAGATTGCAAACAAATTTCTTTTAATATTTTATTTTTAGTGATAACCACACTCACCTCCCAAAAATGCAGACATTTACTAAAAGATAAATAACTTTTGCACAAGTGAAGATATTTTAATTTTTCAAATAGCATTTTAAAGTTCAAGAAGCATATTTTTACGAAGAAAACCACTCACTCGATGGAAAAAGAGAAATGTTTATATTCTTGATGTCAGTTGACTCGCTACGTATGTGCTATGATAAAAGAGGTGAAAAATCAATGTATGATTCAAAAAAGAAAAATCTTTCAAAGTATTCAAAAACTTTATAAAAACTTATAAGTTTAATGCTTAGCCCGAGTTTCCGCTTAACTTACTCTGATTCTGCGTCACGAGGCAATAGAAAAAGCCTTGGGTCTGAAACGACCCACGATAACCGAATAAGGTTAATTTATGTTCTTCTGTTTTTTCTTTCATCTTCCGCTATTTCCTTAACTTATACAACATATTCCTTTCTACCCACATCAAATCATCCTCTAATCTCTCACAGCTTCTAATATATTTATTGGTATGTGAACATACGTATTTTCATTGTCTTGTTTTCATAGCTAAAAAAATTGGGCATTCCATAAAAAATTTGTTTTGTTATGAAACATTTTGTTTCAGCTTGTGCTGTTTTTCCTTTAATTGAATTTGCTTACTTCCAATATAATTTTTTTGATTTCAACTAAAAATACGCATCCTTGCGAACGATGATTCCGAGCAAATTTTTAAATATAATTTAGATAAAAAATTTTGGCAAATAAAGTGTTATCGTATCTTGCGACATTTTTCCAAAAAGTATTTTTTTTATTTTTTATATATTATGTAACAAAAGTTTATAACAAGTTTGTAAATCTTTTTTGGTTGAATATAAGTTGTTTATTGATGTTTCTTCGTACCTTCAGTCATTTTTTAAAATGTCTAATTGTTTTATTTTTAATATAAGTTTTACGATCAAAAAACAAAATTATGGATCCTGTTAAAAAAATAATTATAACAAATATGTCTGTCCAATAATTTAATGGTTTAATTTTTAATTCTGTTTTTCCCAAATGAAACGAAAAGTACGGATCCTATCAAAATTTAATTCATGTCTAAAAAATTTTTATATTTTTTTTTGATCGATAAATTTTGTTAATAATTTTTCTTTTCTTTATCTCGCATAGTTTGACCGGAATATTAAATTTTTTATTTTTCATGATTTTATGTGTGACGAAAATTTGAATTTTTGATTTTTCAATCAAATTCAAAAAGTTCTTATAATAATCCTGCAGGACTTTGAAAAACAAAGTACACCTGTTAGTGACTTTTCTTAGCATCGTGCGTTTTTTGGCTTAAAATGTTAGTTTCTGTTTTCTTTAATTTAGCAAATACAATAACACCCAAAAATTTTCTTTTTGTCAAAAAAAAGTCATTTATATAAAGTCTTAGAATTTTAGATTTCTAGACACAAACAGGCATGTACAGAATATTTGAAATTGAAAAAAAATAATAAGATTTTTATATAGGTCCTAGGATCATCATCAAAACAAAAAACATTTTTTTGATGAAACAATACCTCACAGTCCCCATATAATAAAAAAAGGGATTTTAAATCCATTAAGTTCTTCATAGATATAGGTAAGGATTTTTGTGTTTTAAAACTTATATTTCACCCGAGTAAAAAAAATTATGCATGATCATACATAAATTATGCATGATCCATGAATGATTATATGTAATGATAGATGATATCATATACATTTATACATAATTTCATACATGGACACAATTTTATAAAATTGTTTTCATATATGATCACATGCATAGTTGAGCATGATCATTCATGTCTGCGCATGCAACCATATATGACAAAATTGAAATCAATAATGTTTGATTTATAATGACATATATGACCATGCATGACTTGTAAAAATAAAGTAAGTCATATATGAGACTAGATATGTAGTCATTAGTCTAGAATTCTTGCATTTCATTAAAGATTGTAAAAAATAATTTATGTTACAGATTATGCATTGAAAATTGCTGCAGAAAAAATTTGGAAAATCCCTAATAAGAGAATGATTAACATTATCATTTCTTAACATTTAACGGAGATGAAACTACAGCAAAAACAAAATACATCCATTAACTCTAATAATAGCAATTAAAAAAGACAAATTTGGTAATAGTCATGTATTTGATGAAAAATTTTGAATAAAATCAAGGAATAAGTTCCCACATATGTCTCATTAATGAATGAAGTATGATCAATTATGCCTATATATGATACAAAGTCGCATACATGGGTCATGTATATACATGAGCTGGAATCTACCATTTCTCCTCATTGATGGATATACATGGAACATGTATGTTTATGTAAAATCATATATGGCCAATTTACATGTATGAAACGTCCATACTTTTTCATATACAATCATACATATTTTTTTTTCTCGGGCAGCTAGCTTAAAAAAAGCTTGTAGGCAATTAAAAACATTCCTACAAATTAAAATAGATCAGAAAAAATTTATGTAGGTGAAAGAATAAAAATTAGATTAGCAGCATAATTTAAAAGTTTTAAGGTTTGTGTTCAATAGGGTAATCCAACAAAACACCTTTTTTTTTTAAAGGAACCCTTATGAAATGTTTCTTATGGTATTGATGTGATCCCTCATTTTTGGCAAAATTAAAAAAAAAATATCCAGGTGTACCCCATGTCAATTTTTGTAAATAAACTGTTTAATTTGTTTAAATAACCGCAGTTCGTGTATTTTTATTTGCATAGAAATGCATTTTATTATCTTTACTCAAATACATCATTTAGATCTTTGGCAGATTTTGGAAAGAACTTTAGCATATTTTTTTTAATCAGATTGCGGCATTCTAGATTTTTGTTTTAGTTCCGGGAAAAATTAGGGGTGTCGTTTCAGAGAAAAAAATTAACTTTTTCGTTTTGCTTTTTTTTTTGTTGTACTGTATTTTGAAACATAAAAAGTTCTAAGGCATTTAAAGTATTTTTAGAGACTGTAAGAAAAAAATAATTTTTAAATACACGTCAACAACTATGAGAAACGCTTTACCAGAAAATCCGCTTTGCTACTGTTTCCTCAGGACTTGACAATTTTTCTCTCGGGTAGTTTTACCCACAGAAAGCTCCCATATAAAGGAAGCCATTCTTTAGTCATTTTTAAGAAAACTTTTAATTTTTTTATTTAAGACAGTTTTTAGTTTGGATCTGTGAATATAAACTTTCCAAAATAAAAAAAATTGATCCACGAAAAACATTTTTTAACAAATTTGCATTTAGAAAGAAATACATTCTGAAAATAAGAACATTGCATATACATTTTACTTACTTTCAAAATGAAGACTACACTAATTATGTGTCATTTTTATCAGAAATTCTGAATTTTGAGTGTCTTAATTTGAAACTGCTAAGGTTTGGATATTCAATTTAAACTTGCTTATTAATGTTGAATTTTTCCACCCCAAATTATTATTGAAATCTAAACGTTTTCAAATAAAAATTTTTTAAATATAAATCATTTTTAATTTTTGTTTCTAAATTTTTTTTCGCTTCAAGTTTCAAGTTGACAAAACATTGGCCTTAATTATATTTCAAACTAATCAATTATATATAGTTAAAAATTTTTTAATTTGCAAGTTCGACTAATTCACGTTTAAAAGCTTTCAATTCACATTGTCAAATTCTGAAAAATTGAATTTAAAGCTAATAAATCCTAGACGCGTTCAATTTGTAATGTACCATTAATTGTGAATAATTCGATTATTTAATTTTTAAATTTATTTCCAAACTATCACTTATTTTCTATTTATCTTATCACAATGAAAACTATAATTTTATTCACAAAAATCTCTACCAAACCCATTTTATTAAAAAACAAATTTTGTGAACATAAACAATAATTTTTATTTAAACTTGACTTTTTAAGTTTTCGCTTATGCCTCGCCGCTTTCTAAATAATTCAAAATTGTATTTTCCTTTTTTTATATGAAAAAATCCTCTTATTAAACTAATTTAAGTAGATAAAAAAATATAACCCCTCTGCAAAATACTTCAAATTTAATTAGCTTTAGGGTGAATTCAAAATTAAGATTTATTTAATTTTGAAAATTAAACCCTGAAAAGTTGGTCAATTTTCGTGTACCTCTCACCGTTTTCAAAATGACAAAAAAATTTTATTTTACTTTAAAAATCTTTTTATTTGGTTATTTCTATTTTGTCGGTAACAAATCGTATCTGCAAAATCCCTAAATTTCAATTAGTTACTGAGTAACGTTTATTTGAATTGTTGAACCTTTAAGCCAAAAGACAAATTTTTTCTAGAAAAATTAAATTTTCACACCAAAATATTACTTTTCATAAAAAAATTAATTTTCCACGAAACTGATGCATTTTTGCTTAACAAAAATGAAATTTTAAACCAAGAAAATTATTTTATTACTAAAAAAGGAGAATTTTTGATTAAAAAGCTGTCAATCTTTAAAAGATGGAAAAGCTACATGCTAAATTAAAAAATTAATTTTAATCCAAAATGGTTTGCGACTAAGCAATTAAATTTTAAACTAAAAATATAAGCCTTCAAACAACAAAAAAATAAATTTTAATCAATGTAGTTAACTTTCACCTAAGTAGTTGAATTGTCAATTAAAAAGATTATTTTTTAACAAAATAGTCAAACTTTCAACCAAAGAGATGAATTTTCAACTAAAAATATAAATCTTTAAAAACAAAAATGATTTCTTAACAAAATGATTAAGCCAAATCTAAATTTGAAGAAATTTAAATGAGATTAAAAACAAATTTAAAATCCTATTTAAATGCCAATAATGAGGTTAATGTACAGAAATCCTGAAAAATAAAGCCAAGGATCACACGACCATATATGGACAACCACCATAAAATATTTTTATTGCAATCTAAAAAAAGCAACAAAAAAATTCTTGTAAAAGAAAAGAAAAAAATGGTTTTCTTGGACAAAAGCAAAAAAAGTGGAAAGAAAAATGAGAAGCCAAAAACGAATCCCCTTCCTACTCTTTATTATTTCTTTAATCTTTTTTATTTTTTCTATTATTAAACCACAAGAAAAAAAATATTTGTAAACAATAATAAAAAACGTTTCGGAACTCGTACCCTTCTAGAGGCAAAAAAAAAAAAAATAACAAATTCGAGCAGATAAGAACAGCACAAAAATTAAGCCTTTTAAACAAAGTATTTTAATGCTTAAGGAAAGAAAAATAATTAATAACACAAATTTGAATTTTCGTCAAAAAACAGATTTTTATACTAAAACAGCTGAATTTTTGAACTAAAAATAAATTTTCGAAAAAATACTTAAATATTCAGTTAAAACAATTCTACGAAAAACAGATTGAATTTTAAATCCGAAATGACAAATTTTTAATCAACACGGATGAATTTTCAACGAAATAGTTGAATTCTGTACCAAATGGTTGCATTTTTATACAAGAAATATAAAAATTTCTCCTAAAACAAAACAAAAAGTCGATTTTCCACGAAATAATTAAATTTTCAACAAAAAGCTGACTTTTCAATTAAAAGTATGATATTTTTAACAAATTTGTTTAATTTTGAATTGAATAATTGTATTTTTTTAAAAAATAGATGTAATTTATGCTAAAGCAAATAATTTTCAAAATCAAAAAGAAAAACTTTCAAAAAATAGGTTGATTTGAATTGCATTGAATTTTTAATCCGACAGTTGCATTTTAATTCAGGAAATATCGCATTTCTTCTCAAACCAAAATTACAACATCAAAATAAGAATTGTAACCAATAAGTTAATTTCCTGCTAATAAATCAAATTTTTAACAACACAAGAATTTTTCAATCAAAAAGGCAAATTTTCAAAAAAAGAGTCAAATTTTTATGGAAAATTACTTACATTGACTTCTCAACACAAAAATAGGAATTTTTAAGAAACGGAAACAATGCATTTTTTTAAGAAAGATACAATATTTATACTGAAAATGATAAAGTTTTATATCATAAAGACTAATTTTCAGAAAATTATTTATCCAAAGAATATTTCAGCTGATTTCTCAAGCAACAAAATATAAATGTCAAACAAAAGGTTAATTTTTCACGAAAAGATCTAAATGTTGAAGCCAAAAAGAATAAATTAAAAAAGAACAGTTAAATTTTCGACAAAAAAGGATTTCTTCTTAAAGGGAAATTGTTAATTTTTCAACCAAATATTGAAAATTATAACTAAAAAGGTATCTTCAGCAGAAAGTTTTTACAAATTTGCCAAAATTTATATCCATGAGTGAATGACCCAGTACCCTTATGATTTCAAAAATTCGAGACAGAAGTCTTAAATTTTTAACCTTTCTTTGAACGTTGTATTGATATGGAAATATCTCCTTTATAGGTATTAGGAAATTATTTTGGTCATACGTTCAATATATGTATACATGTTTATTCAAGTTATTAAATAAATAAATCGACGTTTCGACCTGTCTTTGGATTTTCTTCAAGATAATAACATCATTACAAGAGTGTCTGTAAAAACATACATTTTTGATCAAATTCAATGTTTACATTGAATTATACACTTTCACATAAAATAAATTAAGTATATAATTTAAATCGTTACCTGAAATAAATCATTTAACAACATTGAAAACAGAAACAAAACGAGTTTTCAAACTAAACTATGTAAAAGATATTTTTTTGTGTTGTCTGTACATTATTAAAAACTTATGTAGTCATCCTCTTTAAACAGGAGACTACTCTTCTAAAAAATTTTTTTTTTTAATTATTATTGTCGGAGAAAGAAAAATTATAACAGTACAATATTGTGAACTGAACCAGGGCGAAATTTTGAGAAATATACTTAGCACAGAGAAGGTGATATGACCTCACATTTGATTATATAATTAGATATTGAGCCAAAATCTTTAAATTTGAAAAAACAAATCAATTTAATAAGCACTGATAAACATCATTAAAGTGCATTTTTTCCGATTGCAGACTAACGTACAAATTATTGTACATTTTAATGAAGATGGATTCTATAATCTTTCTTTTGTATGTGATATTTTCATTTGCTAAAATTCTGATGTTTTTAAAATCCAAATCGAAATCATGATCAAAGGACCAAGCATGTAAATCTATGTAAATCTTAGAACACATTTTACATTTTATGAGGTACACTACACCCAATAAATTTTTTATTGACTCTAGATTTTTTTTTTGCTGCTGTACAAATTCTCTAATTTATTGTTATTTTTAAAATATACTTTTATATTAAATTTTGTAAGAGAAGTTCTAATTCTTTCTGATAAATTTTGTATGTACGGAAGAATTAAACTTTTATCGTTTTTTTGTATTGTTTCTAACCTTTTTGGCTTTTTACTTTTACTAGAATTTTTATAAATTTCATGTGTTCTTTCTTTAATTTTACTATTTATAAGGGGTAATGGATAATTTTTGATGATTAAAGTTTCTTTGATTTGTTTAATATTGTCTTTGCTGAACTGAAAATTACTAAGTTTTATTTCTCTCTCAACTAAATTTTTTATCAGTACTATCTTTTGTTTAACAGGATGTTGTGCGTTGTAATTTAAATACTGGCCAGAAAAGGTTGGTATTGATATCAGTTTGTAAGAATTAGTCCATCATGTTTTTTTATCACTGACAAATCAAAGTAGTTTAGAGTGTTGTTTTCCTTAATTTCATAAGTAAATTGGGCCGATTCATCGATGCTGTTAAAAACGTTGACATATTCTTAAATTTTTTCAGTAGGAATAATAGCAAAACATCATCTACATAACGTTTAAAAAACAGTGGCTTAAATTTTAAAAAATGATAACGGAGATAATGGAGACCCCATTGGGTAGCCTGATGTTTGTTTATCATAGCATTTATGAAAAGAAAAAACTGTGTTGTTGAAAACTGTTCTAACTGCGATAAGTATTTCGTTTTTGAAGATTTTGGTTAAATTTCTATATAGATTTAATTTTCCTTCTACACATTCCATCGCCAAATCTAGAGGTATATTGTCAAACATGGACCCCATATGCAGAGACACCATGGAATGGGAAGAAGGAATTTTTACGTGTTTTATTTTTTTTTCTAAAATTCCAACTATCTTTCAAAAATTAATCTGTAGTACCTTGAACTGGTTTAAGAATTTTGGCTTAACATGACGATAATTTATATGTTGGAGAAATAATGGCTGACACTATTAATCTCGATTTTAAATTAGGTTTATGAACTTTTGTAAGAGCATAAGCTTTAGCTACAATCGAACCTCTAGATTTCCATTGGAAAAACTAGTAACAACCTCATTGCATTTTTCTTCTATTGTAGGAACCACGCTTGTCTAAACTTTTTTATATAAAGATCCATTACTCAACATATTTTCAACATCTGGTATGTAATATTTTATATTAGCTTGGTTCAGTGACATTACCTTTATCGGCTTTTAGAGTAATGTAAAATAAATAATTGTAATTGTAATGTAGAATAATTTTAGAATAATGTACAATCAACACAGAAAAATATTTTTTCAATAGTTCTGTTTGAAAACTCGTTTTGTTTCTGTTTTCAATGTCATTGAACGATTTGTTTCAGGTAACGATTGAAATTACCTACTCAATTCATTTTATGTGAAAGTGTATTATTAAATGCAAAAATTAAATTTTATAATGTATGTTTTTACAGACACTTTTGTAATAGTGTTATTATCTTGCAGAAAATCCAAAGACGGGTTGAAACGTCGATTTATTCATTTAATGACTTTAATAAACATATATACATATATTGAACGTGTGACCAATTTAATTTCTTAATCCCCGTACCCTTTACAGTAAAAAGTCGTAATAAAATGTCTCTTCCCCCCCCCCCTTGAGGTTTTACATCATTTAAGTAGTGTAATAATTTAATAATCATAATTTAAGTACTACAAGCCCGATCGCGGCACTAATCAGAAGGTGGTATGTATATAAATTTATGAAACTTTTCAAAATTATTTTTACACTGTATAAAATAGCGCAGAAAAAACTGAAGTTTCACTCAAGTTGTGGCTCAAATAAAAGTTGGTATCATTTAGAACTTGAGCTACAATAGATACCTATAGAGAGCCGAAATAATTCGTTTAGAGTGTTCATGAAAGAACATAAGGCGTTTTCACAAGCCAAACGCTTGCAAAGCAGGGCTGGTATCGATTTGCGGTTATCGACCGATGACTTGATACAAAAAATTTTTTGCATATGAATATGCCTTTATGTTGCCAACTTTCCTACATAACCTGAAAATTATATTTATCAAGTTATTATATCTATTTTAATTGCGGTAATATTTTGCAATTTAATTATCTCCATTTAGTTATGTCCATCAGAGTGTGATTAGATGTGTGCTTCAAGGTAAAATTTATTTGATTAATTAAAAAAAATTTCGCAGTGGACAAAGCAAAAAATAGGTTCTTTATAAAAAGGCTCAATTACAATTGCGATTTCTGAACATTAACTAAGGTATCATTCAGAGCTTTTTTATTTTTGGGTTCCTTTTCAGCAATTGGGGTTTATTTTTATTTCTGCTCCTTTGTAACCAAAAATGTGTTTAAATCGAAACTCCAGTTTTTTCTGTAAAAAAAAGAGTGGATAAGACAGCCAGCATCATTTTTTTTTGCTACCCTAATCTAAATTTATTTTTCATTTCTGATTAAATTGTAATAAATTTATTCAATTGTTTCTTGAAGTACCGTCTTAACTCCCGTTTCCGCGTTTCCAGAACCCACCCCATCCTGGAGAAACAGGTTGTGCGGGTGCCCCGTGGCGTTTCTATTTAATGTACCCACACACCATAGAATTTCCGTATTCTTGCAAAGAGCCTCGTTGTAGTTGAGTCGAGCTGCGTCGCTCGCGGAGTTGCTTAACGTTAATTGTAATGCTTTTTGGTCCATGCAAGTTTACACGATGAAATAATCCCTCATTTATGAGTTAAGTGGTCTGTGGAAATCCATGGCGCTTCTGATGAAATGCTCTTTGGCGAGTGCCGCTTGCTCGTTCCTGACGTGCAGTGCTGATTGGGGTGGGGGGTGGGGGGTTAGAACTTTGGGAGAAGTCCCTAGGACGGCATTTCGCGACCCCACAACTTCCTGCAAACCTTTGCTCGTATTATAATTACATTCTCTGTACCGTAAAATTGCAAATAATTAGGATTCATTCTATGCGAGAAACTTAATAGGCATCGGAAATGCAATTTGTACTCCCCCCCCCCCCAGGAAAACATAAACAGAAACCAGAAGTCACTTCTACATAGTTGCAGAAGAAATCCTGGGATGAGAAAATTGTGAAAGGTGTGGTTCGAAAAGTACGGCACACTATTCTGAAAACTTTCTCCAACCCTTTTCTTCTTCCCCCCTCCCCCATACAGAGTAGAAACACAAAAATAAACAAATAGTTTTCTCACCCTTTTTAAACAGAATTTTTTTCTTCAATTTTTCTTCTTATAAATAGTTATGATCTTAAGTTTAAATATATTCAATTTTCGAAGAAATAGTTGCTTTTTTAACAAAGTAGTTGAATTTTTAACAAAGTAGTCGAATTTTTAACAAAACAGTAAATTAATTTTATACCGGATTGTTGCATTTACAACAAAATAGTTAAAATTGCAAGCAAAGACAGAAATTTTAAACGAAATGGTTAAATCTTTCTTTAAATAGTTAACGTTTAAACCTAAAAACATATTTATCCCAAATCGTCAAATTTTTAAACAGAAAGATTCAAATTTAAGTACAAACTGTTGCATTTTCAAACAAATAATTAAATGTACAAGCAAAAAAAATAATTTTTCAGAAGACATGATTTTTCAACCAATTGGGGTGAATTTTCTACCTAAAAAGATAAACTTTCAACAAAACAGTTAAATTTTCGAACAAGAGGGTTAAAAAAAATCGTTGAATTTTCAACGATATACTCCCCAAATCTCATATAATGACAGTGTCAGGGGATGCTTCGCACTGGCCTTGTTACTAAATCGTTAACTTTGAAACGTAAACAGTCACGGCTGCCTAAAGAGATTACAATTGAAATGCACAATATTGCGCAATATACTTGACTGAGTACTCGCGCACTGCGGCCCTTCCAAAGCGAGAGTCGGCAGTTAAATTAAAAAAAGAAGATTAATTATTAAACAAAGATTTACTTTTACCATTAAATAGTTGAATCCTCAATCGAAATAAAAGTACTTTCAACAAATTAGTAAAATTATTATCCAAATAATGAAATTTTTAACCTGCAGAGCTAAATTTTCAACCAATTGGTCGACTTCTTAAATATAAAAATTAAACTTTAACCGAAAAGAGCTTCAATTTTAACCAAAAGTTGAATTTATTTAGCCAAGAAGACGATTTTTTTACAAGACGGTTAAATGTTCTATCACAGAATATACATTTTTAACAACAAAGTCGAGTTAATAATATAAAAATTTGTATCGCAAAATAAAATAATGGATATTATAAAAAAAAAGTTTAAATGAGAAATAGTCGAATGTAACCGAAAAGGACAAATTATTAAAAAAACATGGATAAGAGTGAACATTTTAAGAAATTTTTTTTAGTTTTACATTTTAAACACTGGTATTTTTAACAAAAAATCAATTTTTTATAAATGTCAGATAAATTGTTAAATTTTCAAGCCAGGAAGGCGAACTTTCTGTAAAACATTTTTCAGTAAAAAAAAAAAAGTTGTAACCTGAAAGTTTATTTTGAACCAAATATTTGAATTTTAAACTAAAATCTATACATTTTCAACAAAAATAAAGCAGATAAATACGCGCTATACCCCACATTTGTGCGCAAGCCTTTTAAAATGAAGGAATGAAGCATCGACAACTCTCATTTGGTGATTGTAAATTCTCTTTAGTTAAAGCTCCTTTGGCTTTAACGAAAACATTTTCATCACGTATTTCGTGCTTCGCACTTGATTTCGACAAAAGTGTATACTTTTATAGATTATGTTCAACTATAGCAGTGGAAATCTCCTTTTTACTTGTTAATTTAATTTCTGTTTTTATATTTGCATTACATTTTATTCTTAGCTATTCTGAAAAATGATTATCATTTGAATAAACTTATATCAGTACCATTTATGATATGCATTAGTATTAAAACGAAAGAATTTTTACTGTCTTATTTTTATAGTTAAAAAAATGGGCATTCTATCAAAATAAAAATTATTAATAAACATTTTTTTGCAAATTTTGTCGTTTTGCCATTAACATAATTTCTTTATATTTATCGTAGAAGTAATTTAGACGAAAATGTTTGGTAAATATAATTTTATTGTAGTTTATAACAAACTGGTAAATATTTTTTGGTTAAACAACTTTTCTCTTTTAATTTTGTTCGTCTCTTGTGTCCTTTTTCACAATTAAAAAAAAATGTAATCTTATTTTTTACGATTAAAAGAAAATATAATCGTCCTATCTTAAAGTAATTAATAAAAAATTTATAGTATCTTGTGCCGTTTCTCGAAAAATTTAATTTTTTAACTTTGAATGTTATTTTTTACGATTAAAACCAAAACTCCGTGTCATTTAAAAAAATTTTCATGACGAATTTGAATGAGTTTTCGCTATTTTTTGCAAGAGCAAGGTTTATCTATTTATTTTTTTCATAGCTTGTGCCGTTTGTCTAAAATTTTAATTATTTATTTTTAATGTTGTTTTTTACGACTAAAAACAAAAACCATGAATCCTATCGAAAATTGATTAATGACTTTGTAGATATTACAGACCGCGCAATTTTAGTTAATTATTTTTTTTCGTATCTTTCATCGATTAGCCGTAAAATGGAACTTTTGAGTTTTCGTTATTTTTTGTTATGAACAAAATTTGAATTTTCAACTTTTCGACCGAATGTAAAAATTTGTCATGATAATCTTGTAGGGTTTTAAAAAATAAACTTTTTTATATTTTTGACTTTTTTCATATCAGGCGTTGTTTGGTTTAAAATGTTAATGTTGGTTTATTTGTTTAGATTTTAAGAATGCTATAACGCTAATAATTTTCAATTTATCGAAAAAAGTCTTAAGGATAAATTACTCGAAATACCGAGAAGCATAAATGTACGTAGATAGAATTTTAAAATCAGTTTTCAAATAGGTAGTGAAATTTTTAATCATGAATTTTAATTTTAATTTTCTACCAAAATTACGAGTGGACAACCAAAATAAATAAATTTTCAAAAAAATAGATAAATTACCAACAGGATAAATAAATTTGTACCTGAAAGTGATCATTTTTCAAAATAAAACAAAATATATAGATTTTTATTTGAAAAATTTAATTTTTTATAGATAAGTTGAATCCTAAGGAAATAAAATACATTTTTAACAAATAACTTTAATTATTGACCTAAGATATGGGTCTTAAGCTCATAAAATAAATTTTATAACAGGTAGTGGAACTTTCACTAGTTGAATTTTAAGCTAAGAAGTTAAATTTTAATTTTCCACCACATCACAAATTTAAAATATAATATATCAATTTTCAACAAAATTGCTGAATTTTTATATAAAAAGGATACAGTATCAGGCAAAAATGGAATAGTTAAACTTTCTTTCAAAAAAGTTAATTTTCAAAAAAATTTCAGATGTTTTCAAGAATGTCAAAGAATTTTTATTCCCATTTATATTTTCTGGATTTATGACGTAATTTTTTAACAGCTGCAAACGATTCTGTTCATTATTAACAATAATAAATTGAAATTATCTGAAAATAATGTTTATAAATTCAAAACTCATTTGGAAAGTGTAAGGAGTCAACTGCATCAAGTAAGAAATGCGGCCCCTCAATTCTAAGTATCGATTTATTTAGTGTTTTAATTATTTATTTAATAAAAGTTTATAGATGATAATTTTAAAGTTTAAACAAATACTTTTGTAAGGGCTGCATTTAATTATTATCACTTAAAATAATTTTTAATTGCATTTAAACATAACCGGTGTCAATTTGAGGTTCCAGATCAAATAACAGGTTATAACTTTCTTGCGCGCAGATCTTCAATCTCGAATTGCACACATTAAATATAATTATAATATATATTTAAAAATATACTCATGACCTTGACCTCCCCTTATTCTCTCGCCTTTTATACACCTTTTCACCCTCCCATAAGACTTTCATGTGAAGGGTGCGATCAAAGCGGTGTATTATATATAAGAGGAAAGCTGGGTGATATATGGAGACAATATGGAACCATATTTCTATCACTGTCGTGCAGAGGATTAAGCTTATACTCCTTGCAGAACAAATAAATATCTTCGGCAGTTGTCACGTATTTCTCTCAATTTATCTATCAATCTTTCCTCGTTCTATTTCTCTTTCCAGAAAACCACATATTATTTATCAATTGAACCATTGATAAAAAATCGTGTGAGAAGATAATAAATCAAATAATTTTTTTATAGGAACACTAAGACGAGTGTGTGAGTTTTATTTGGGAAATAATCCCTTATTTATGAGTTGAATTATCTGTGGAACTTCATGGCGCTTCCGGTGGAATGCTCTTTCGCGAGTGACAATGATAGTAAATAAATAACTATATTTGGCAGTTTTAGGGATCTGTCTTAATTTATCTTACAATCTTATCTCTTTTTCGTTTCAAGAAATTACATTTTGTTATTTATTAATCAAATCCCTATCATTAAAAAAAATCAAAGTATTTTTTCCTTGGAACACTAAATAAGGGAGTGTAGGTTTTGTGTAGGAAGAAATCACTTTTTCGTTACTGTTTTAGTGATAGTAAATTAATAAATATCTTTGGCAATTGTAACACATTTTTCTCAATCAATCGCTCCTCTTTCTATTTCTCTTTCCAGGAAAACTTTTCTTGTTAGTTATCAATTGAATTCCAATTGTTGATATAAAATCGTCTCATGAGATAATAAATCAAAGTATTTTTTAACAGTATGACTAAGAAGAGAATGTGAGTTCTGTCTGTGGAATAATCCCTTATTTATGATTTGATTGTTCTGTGGAACTCAATGGCGCTTCTAAAGAAATAGTTTTTTAAGAGCGCTCAAGATAATAAATAAATAAATAATGTCGTTCATTATCATAACGTTGTCTTAATTTATTTATCAATCTTTCTTCTTTATGTTTTCCTCTCCAGAAAACAGGATTTCATTATTTATCAATCGATTTCGAATAATTGAAAAAAATCTAAGTTTGTTTTTTCTTGCAGCACTAAAACAGAGAATGTTGCACTAAAGAATCAAATTAGTTATTCCTAGAAGTACTGAAAAGGGAGTATGGGGTTAGTATGGGCAAAAATCCCTAATTTATGAGTTAAATGGCCTGTCGAACTCCATGGCGCTTTTAATGAAATGCTCTTTGAAAAGTTTTTTCAATGATAGTAAATAAATAAATATCTCTGGTAGTTGTAACTTATTTTTCTTTATCAATCAATCCTCCAGTTTTCTATTCCTCTTTCCACAAAACCTCATATCGTTATTTTTCAATAAAATCTGAATTATTGATAAAAAATGGTGTTAGTAGATAATAAATGAAAGTATTTGTTTATACGAGTTTTAAGAAGAGAGTTTGAGTTTTATCTGTAAAATAAACACTAATTTACACTTTGAGTGTTCTGTGGAACTCAATGACGCTTCTAAAGAAATAGTTTTTTAAGAGCGCCCAAGATAATAAATAAATACCGTCGAAGGTTATTGCGTATTTCTTTGGCTTTATGCATCAATTATCTTTTTTCTGTTTCTCTCTCCAGGAAACTTATTTCTCTCCTTTTCCAGAACATTATATTTTGTCATTTATAAATAGAATTCGAATAAAAAAAAAGTATTTTCTTCTTGGAACTCTAAACAAGTGAGTGTGGGTCGTGTGTTTGAAAAAAATACCACAATTATTTGTTAAATAGCTTGTGGAACTCCATGGCGCTTGTAATAAAATGCTGTTCGTAATGTTTTTTTAATGATAGTAAATAAATAAATATCTTTGGCAGTTGTAATTTATTTTTCTTTATCAATCAATCCACCATTTTTATATTTATTTTTCCACGAAACCTCATCTCGTTATTTGTCAACAAAATCTGAATTATTGTTAAAAAATTGTGTCAGTAGATATTTAATAAAAGTATTTTTTCACTGGACTGCTAAGAAGAGAGTCTGAGTTTTATTTGTGGAATAATGCCTAATTTATTATTTAAATGGTCTTTGGAACTTAGTGGCGCTTCTTAAGAAATAGTTTTTTAAAAGCGCTCAAGATCATAAATAAATAAATACCGTCGACAGTTATCACGTATTTCTTTGCCTTCACATATCAATCATCCTTCTTTCTGTTTCTGTCTCCAGGAAACTAGATCTTGTTATTTATCAACCGAATAATTCATAAAAAATTGATGCAGAAGATAATAAATCAAAGAATTTTTTCATACGCACTTTAAGAAAAAAAACATTGAAAAAAAAGAATTTTCTGCTTGGAACTCTAAACAAGTGAGTGTGAGTCTTGTGCATAAAAAAAATCCCACATTCATTTGTTAAATATCCTGTGGAACTTTATGGCGCTCGCAATTAAATGCTCTTTGGAAAGTTTTTTTCATGATAGTAAATAAATAAATATCTTTGGCAGTTGTAACTTCTTTTTATCTATCAATTAATCCTCTCATTTACTAATTCTCTTTTCACAAAACTTTATACAGTTATTTATCAATCGAATCTCGATTATTTATAAAAACATGCATCAGTGGATAATAAATGAAAGTATTTCTTTACAGGAATGCTAAGAAGAGAGTCTAAGTTTCATTTTTAAAATATTCTCTGAGTATTAATTTGAGGAATATGTAGAATTTAATGGCGCTTCTAAAGAAATGCTGCAAAAGATAATTAATAACTGAGCACCTTCCTCACTTATTATGTATTTTCCTTAATTTATATATAAATCTTCTTCTTTTCTGTGTAAGAACAAATGCCTTATTTATTATTTTAATGACCTGCGGAACTCCATGGCGCTTCTAATGAAATGCTATTTGATAAGCGTTTAAATGAAAGCAAACATCTTTGGCAGTTTGTAGCCCTTTTTTCTCAAACAATCAACTAATCATTCTTTCCTCTATCTATTTATTATGCCAGGAAATCTTAGCTTTCTCTTTATTAATTAAATTTGCATCATGGGCAAAAAATGGTATCAGAAGCCTTAATAAGTCAAAGTATTTTTTCATAAGAGTACTTATAAGAGAGTGTAAGTTTTATGTGTAAAATAAACCCTGATTTATGAGATACGCTCTCTCTGGAACTCAATGGCGCTTTTAAAGAAATATCTTTTTACAAGCGCCCAAAATAATAAGTAAATACCATTCACAATTATCACGTATTTCTCTCAATTTGTTAATCAATTTTTCTTTTTTCTGATTCTCTCTCAACGAGACTAAATCTCGTCTTTTCTCAATTCGATTCCAAAGCATTGACCAAAAATCAAGTATTTTCTCCCTCGAGCTCTAAAAAAGAGTGTGGCTCTTGTGTGGTAAGAAATCCCTTATTTATCACATGAATAAAATGCGGAACTCCGTGGCGCCTCTAATGAAATTCTCTTTGGCATGCTTTTTAATGTTATTAAAAAATTAAATCACTTTGGCAGTTGTAACGTATTTTACTCATTCAATTACTCAATCAAGCAATCAGGCCTCTTCCTATTTCTCTTTCCAGGAAACCTTATCTTACTATTAATTAATCGAATGCCAATTGTTAAAAAAATGGTGCCAGAAGATTATAAATCACCGCATTTTTTAAAGGAGCACTAAAAAGAGAATGTGAGTTTTATCCATGGAATTATGTCTCATTCCCTCATCTATAAGTAAAGTGGTCTGTGGAACTCAATGGCGCTTTAAAAGTAATGCTCTTTAACTAGTGCCAAGGATAGTAAATATCCAAATATCTTTAACAATTCTTACGCATTCCTCTCCATTTACATATCAATCTTTATTAACCTGTGTATTTTTCCAAGAAACAACATTTTTTTCGCTTGGAACACTAAACAAGGGAGTGCGGGTTTTGCATGGAAAGAAGTCCCTCCTTTATTAGGCAAAGGGCCTGTGAAATACCATGGCGCTTCTAATAAAATGCTCTTCAATTATTTTTTATAAATAGTAAATAAATAAATAAACATCTTTAACAATTGTAACTTATTTTTCTCTATAAATCAATCATCCCATTTTCTATTTATCTTTACACGAAACCTTATCTTGTTATATTAGTAGATAATAAATAAAAGTATTATTTCGTGGGAGTTATCAGAAGAGCGTCTGAGTGTTAATGTTTGAAATAAAACCTAATTTATGAATTGCGTGGTCTGTAAAACTCAATGGCGCTTCTACAGAAAATCTGCTTTACAAGTTCTCAAGCTAATAAATAAATACCTTCTTTAATTATCATGTATTTCTCTCTATTTATATATCAATCTTCTTTCTCTCTGTATTAAAAAAAAATCCTCATTTATTAGTTAAGTGGCTTGCTGAACTCCATGGCGCTTCCAATTAAGTGCTATTTGGTAAACGTTTTAATGATAGTGAATATCTTTGGCAGTTGTGAGGTATTTTTCGCAATCAATCAATCAATCAGTCTTCTTTCTCTCTATTTCTTATTACAGGAAAACTTATCTTGTTATTTATTATTTGAATCTGTAAACTTGACAAAAAAAGTCGTGTCAGAAGTTCTTGTGTGGTGGTCTGTGGAACTCAATGGCGCTTGTAAAGAAAGGCTCTTTCACGAGTGCTAAAGATAGTGAATTTCTAAATGTATTCAACGATTATCAAGTATTTCTCTCATTTATATGACAATGTTTCTTTATCTATGTATCTTTTAAGGAAACAACATCTCGTTATTTGTCAATCGAATCCGAATAATTGACTAGAAGACGTGAAAGAAAAAAAAAATCAGTATTCTTTCCTAGGAGCACTAAACAAGTGAGCACGTTTTTTGTGTAGAGAGAAATCCCTTATGTATTAGTCAAATTACCTGTGGAACTTCATGGCGCTTCTGATTAAAAGCTGCCTGTCCAGAGTCTCTATAGTAAATAAACAAAAGTATTTGTATTTGAACTACATTTTTCTAAATTTATCATTCAATCTTATTTTATTTTATCTTCCTTCTCAATAAATTACATCTCGTTATTTATCAATTAAATCGTTAATAAAAAATCCTGTCAGAAGGTAATAAATCAAAAGTTTTGTGTTATGTGTATTATGAGTTTATTTATAAATTGTTGTCTAATTTGTAAATTGAGTAATCTGTGGAACTTCAAGGCGCTTCTACTGAAGTGCACTTTGGCGAGTGACAATGATAGTAAATAAATATATATTTATATAAATATATATATATATATATATATTATTTATATATATTATTTGGTTACTTTGACGTATCTTTCCATCTGTCAATCTTCTCTCATTCTGTTTCAGTAAATAATATTTCTTTATTTTAAATCAAATCTGAAATATTGAGAAAAAATCAAAGCCAGGGAAACTGCATGGCGCTGCTAATTAAATTCTCTTTAACGAGTGTTTTATTGATGGTAAAGAAGTGAATATCTTTTGCAGTTGCAGCTTATTTTTCTTAGCTAATCAATCAACATTCCCTCTTTCTATTTCTCTTCTAGGAAACCTTATCTCAGTACTTATTATTCGAATCAAAATCATTGAAAATAAATCGTGTCAGAGAATGAAAAGTCAGAGTGTTTTGTCCTTGGATCTCTAAAAAAAGGAGTGAAGGTTTGGTTTAGAAAGTGATTTCTTATTTATTAGCTTATTGTTTGTGTTTTATTTATAGTAAAAAAATTATTATCATTAGCAGTTGCAAGGTATTTATCTCAACTTATTTTTATAACAACTTATCTCTACTTATCTACTAAGGTTTCCTTTTTCTAATTTTTTTTCCAGACATATACATCTCGTAATTTATAAATATAATTATTTATAACAAACCCTATCAGAAAATAAAAAATCAAAGTATGTTTTCCTATGAACGCAAACCAAGAGAGTAGGGATGTTGTATTGGAAGTATACCCTAATTTATTAGTTAATGGTGTGTGGAACTTTATGGCGCTTCTGTTGAAACATTCCTCAGAAAGTGCTTCAATGATAATAAATAAATATCATTGGCAGTTAAAAGTAAAAAATAAAAAATTAAAATAGTAGAATAGAAAATTAAATTAATTTTTAAAACGAGCAATAAACAAACTGAGGATATTTTTTGTGTGGGATTTAATCCTCACTTTAAGAACTAAGTGGTTAGTGTAACTTCATGGCGCTTTAGAGCAAAGAAAAGATGTTAGCACAAAACCCGCCAAATTGATTTGAAATTTATCCCACACGGACTAAAATTTATTAATTTCTACTTTGTAATGAAAAAAATTACAATAACAATATTACAGTGAAAATCTCATCTACAATTGAAGAACTGCTAGTCTTCGAATTTCATATCTTATTTCTCAGGCGAACCATCGGAATGAAGACAAACCAAAATTAAATTGTAAATTGTTCCTATTTGAACCAAATTGAAACTAAATTAATTTGTAGAATGTTGAGCTTTCAAGGGTAAAATGGGAAAATATTGAGACCCACTGGGTACGAGTGAGTAAATACAAACAGGCAGTACCACCCAGTGCCAGAGACCTTTGAACGTCTAGCTTGTGCACTGTCTTTACGTTTCTGCGGAACAATGAGCACAGAGAATTGGCTAAGTGTTTGATAAGCCACCTGTAATATCGACATTCGCCTGCTCTGATGCAAATACACTTATTGTCTCTAAATTTGTCCTTAATTGCCCTTAGAAATCACTCCAGAGTATTATTTTGAAAATTTAACTTATCCCTTCGAGAGATGATCAGATTCTAATTTAAATTAATTTTTTTGATTACAAAAAGCGTAATTTTATTGCCGTATAAGTGATTAGCTACGTTCAGGGGACACACGATTCTGAGCGCCAGAAAGTTATAACATGTTCTTTGATCCGGGCCCTCAATTTTACTGTCCCTCAACGATTATTCGATGTTCCCAGACTTTTTTGGGTAGTCAATTTTTAGCCTCTTTCTGGGACTATTAAAAAAATTTGTTACAATACTAAAGAATGGTGGGATCCAAAATGTTGTGAGAACTTATGACACAAGAGGAAAATTAATCGCAGAATTTAGCATCAGACACAGAAAATTTAAATGTAATTAATTTGTTTGGTTTATAATTAATTTCTTTCGGTTAAAAAATTACAATCTGCTTGTACAATTAACTTTTTTAAAATGTTTTCTTTTCTTGAAAATCCATTTTTTTCACTGAAAAATGGGCGATTCTATTTTTTGTTGAAAATCGATAGTTCTTAGATAAAGATGCAACTATAAATTTTTTTATACAAAAATACTCTTTTTTATTGAAAAATTAAAAAATTGGTTTAAGGATGAACTATATTATTTGTTAAACCTTTACTTTATTAGTTATTTGGTAGAAAAACATTTTTTAAATTAGTTTTATTTTCTCGAAATTTAATTTTCTTGAGTGCAAATTCAAATATTTTTGGTAAAAAGTTCATCGCTTTGAGTTAAAAATTTCAATCAGATGAAAAAGAATTTTTTTCTAAAATCAACGATTTTTTAGAAAATTGATATTTTTTACCTAAAAAGTCAACTATTTTGTTACTCTTTCTTGGTTTAAAATGCAATGGTTTGGTTAAAATAAATTTGTTTTAGTTGAAAATTTACCTATTTTGTTGAAAATTTGTTTATTTTGTGTTAAAATCAAGTGTTTTAAATAAAAATTTAAATATTAACTTATATATTTTTAGACAGGAAAATATTCTATTTTAATTAGAAAATCAATATTTTTAGATAAAAAGTTGAAGCACTTTGTTCAAAAATAATTTTGTTGTAGCAGATCCTCATGCTAGTTAAAAATGTAACTGTTTTGTTAAAAATACACTATTCAAAAGTTTTTTATTTTTTTTATAGAAAACCTAATTTTTTTTTAATTCTTCTTATTAAATATTCTATATTTTTGGATAACAAATTCAAATGTCTTCTGATAACTGTAGTTTCGGCCTTGCAAACTTAAAAATTTAATTAAGTATACGTTTATTTTATAGAAAGCTTATTTATATGGTTAAAAAATCTAATTTTGTGTACAACTTCTTGCATTATGTTTGACCATTTAACATTAAAAAAAAATGTTGTAAAAAAATTAAATTCCTTAACTCAAAATATAGCTATTCTATTTATGGTTGAAAAACGATAGTTTTTAATTTAAGATGCAACTATTACATTTTTGTTGAGAACTAATTTTTTTACTGAAAATTCAAAAACACTTATTTGAAATATAAACCATCTACTTTGTAAAAAATTCAATAAATTTTTATAAAAATTAAATATTTGGTTGAAAATATATCGTTGTAAGTTAAAAATTTAACGATTTATATTTCAACAAACCTTCTAGTTAAAAATTCAACAATTTTGTTTAAAATTAATATTGTTTACCTAACTAACAACTGTTTTGATGATAATGTATCTTTTTGGATTCAAAAGTATATTTTATACTTTTATAATATTTAACTATTTAGATAAAAATTCAAATTTTTAGTTAAAAATGTAACAGTCTGGTAACAAATAATTTTTTAAGGATTTACCTATTTTTTAATTTTGATTTTGATTAGATAATCAATATTTTTGATTGAAGGTTGAACTAACTTGCTAAAAATTAATTTCTTTGTTGGAGATCCTCACTTTAGTTAAAAACTTAATTATTTTGTTAAATAATCCATTATTGAAAAAAGTTTAGTTACTTTGTAGAATTTTTTTAATGCGTCGTTTTAAATATAAAATTCGTCTTTTTGGATTAAAAAGTATATTTTTTACTTTTAGAAAATTCAACTATTTGGATAAAAATTTATATTTTTTGTTAAAAATGTAGCGGTTTGGTTACAAATATTTTTTTAAGCATTGAACTATTTTGTAATTTTGATTTTGATTAGATATTCAATATTTTTATTTGATAGGTGAACTTATTTACTAAAAATTAATTTTTTTTTTGTTAGAGATCCTCATTATACTTAAGAATTTAATTATTTTGTTAAATAATCTATCATTTAAAAAAATTTAGTTATGTTGTAGAATTTTTTTTTAAATTGCGTCGTTTTTAATATAAAATTTGTCATTTTGCATAGATAAATAAAATATTTTTGAAAAAACTTGCCTTTTTTGCTTACAAATTTAACTATTTGGCCATCAAAGCAACTTTTTTGTTAGAGTTTAATCTATTTTGTTTTAAAATTTCGCCCTTTAGTGTAAAAGTCATATTTGTATTGTTTTAAATTTAATCAAATTGTTATGGTTTAAAAAGTTTTTGGTACCAAACGTTTGTATTGAAAATTGAATTCTGTTCTAAAAATAATCATCTTTTTGTCTTCACGATTTAACTATGTTGTTTAAATATTAATATTAGTAAACTTTGAATGTTTAGTAATTCATATCGTATGCAATATCGTACCTCAATAATAATTTAATTTAAAAGAATTTATTCGCCTAATTTTGTCAAAAATCATCCTATTTTCACCATTCTAAAAGATAGTATTTTAACTCCATAGTCTAAAAAATATCATTTTTGTTTCATTTGTGTTTATTTTAAGAGTTTCTTAAATAAAACCAATTAAAAAATAATAAAAAAACTTTTATCTGAAAAAAATTATTTCAGAGATTTTAGTCGAAAACATTTTACAAATCTCTTAAGCAAGTTATAATAAGAATTTTTTGTTTTCAGAAAAAGACCTGTATATGGTTTATTTTATGGTCGTGGACTAACTATATGAAAAAAAATTGTTTCTATATATTTCTGTGAAATATTGTTAAGGATAACAAATAAAAAAATTATTTCTTCTCTTTTTTCAGTGACCAAAGTTTAGCCTAATTCAAAATATTTTTTTTTATTTTTCTGACTTCATCTAGTGAACTTTGGAACAATTTTATCAGAAAACAATTCTTGTTAGCTTTTTGTAGAAACAATATAAAACAGACTAAGTTCCTATAAAATTAATTAAAACTGAGTATAATTTGACGTTTTTAAATCGATAAATAGAAAATAAAAAAATATAAAAAATACAATTTTTGAATGCCAAATTAGGAATAGACGATATCACTAAAAACACAATCACTAAATGCCAATCACTGCCATTCAATGCTTGAGAAGGAGCCTCGTGATTGGATCGAAAGGAAGTATCGAGAGTGAAAGTCAGGGAGACTGAGTGGCAGGAGAATCTAATTACTTATTTACACCTGCGACGAGGAGTAACTAATCTAATTTATAAGACTGATACAAATTAAGTGAGAAAGGGAAAGTAGTTGACACACAATTTGCAGAGGGGAAGAAATAGTGAGTGAGCTCGAAAAATATATAAAAAATGTATCCAATGAGTGAAATTAATAATAAATAGTTTTAATTTACAAAAAAAATACTTTAAGTAATCAAAGCTACTTTGTTTATACTCATTTCTAAGTGCACCAAAAGATTAAGATAGACACGAGAATATGAGACGATCACAATCAAGATTCTGAAATTAATTTAGTAAACCAAAATTATGTAAATCACAAGGTTAAATCTTTTTTTAGTGTTCTAATCATTTATACTGAAACTAGGCAAAAATATTTTATAACCAATAAACTTCTTCTTGTATAAACTATTGATGAGTAAGTTTCTTTTTAAAAGGTAATAGTTATAGTTACTTTTTAAAATTATTTTTGTATTTTCACAATGGATTCATACATGAAAATTATATAATGTAGTCACTTATTTTAATGAATTGTAACAGAGGGCCCAAGAGTTTTAAAATTTTGTTTATTTTTTTTAAACTCCTTTAACTTAGTTTTCAACATTGAAAATGAGTTAAAATACTTTTATCTTTTGAATAAAGAATCTTTCACTATTCATTTAATTTAGAAAATCAACATTTAGATTACAAGTTGAAGCACTTTGTTCAAATATAATTTTATTGTTTACACTATTTTGAAATTTTTCAATTTATTTTGTAGAAAATTTAATTTGTTTTTAATTTCTTCTTGTTAAATATAAAATTTGTACTTTTGGATTAAATCTTACTATAAGTTTGACGAATGAACATAAAAAAAACTTTTTTTTTTCAATAAACTTTAGAACTAGAAATCTGACTATTAATATACACACAATTCGTAGAGGGGGAGAAATAATGACTAAGCTCGAAAATTATATAAAAAATGTATCAAATTAGTCACAAAAATAATAAACAGTTTTAATATAAAACAAAATAAAAATACTTTAGGTAATCAAAGCTACTTAGTTTATATTAATTTCTGAGTGAACCAAAACATAAAGATAGACACGAGAATATAAGACGATCACAAAGAAGATTCTCAAATTAATTTAGTAAACCAAAATTTTGTAAATCTCAAAGTTAAATCTTGTTTTAGTGTTCTAATAATTCTTACTGCAATTAGACAAAAAAAAATTATTTTAAATAAATAAATAAATATATATATATATATATATATATATATATAATATATAAATATATATACTATTGATGAGTCAATTTCTTTGTAAAAGGTATTAGTTGTAGTTACTTTTTAAAATTATTTTTGTATTTGCACAATGGTTTCATACATGAAAATTATATAATGTTTACACTTATTTCAATATATTATAACAGAGGGCCCAAAAGTTTAAAAATTAAAAAAAAAAATTGTCAACTCTTTTAATTCATTTTGAATTTTGACTCGATTGATAGAAAGTTTTTGAAAATCTGTTGACTTCAATGGATCTTTTTTGAAACTTCAATTTCTTTCAATTCACCTAAAGACTTTTTATGTCTCTCGGAATTTATATGGGTTTTATATGATTCTTAATAACTAATTCTATACACTCCCATTTTTTTTAATTTAATAGAATTTCCTTGGATTATAAAAGTCTAAATCTATTACCTTAAATAATGACAAATTTATCTTGACTTTTTATGAATTTCATAGAATTCTATTTTACTTTTTGAATTCTCGATTAGTTCCTGTTTTGCTTAAATTTTTGAAATACATTTAATTAAAATTGAAAATATTTTGATATCGTCGATTAAGATTATCGTCAATGGAACTTATTGTCGATAAATATTTTCATACAATGATAAAGACTTATTATATGACAATGAAGAATTCTCATATGATTAAGAATATTAGAATTTATTATTGTATTTTTATCACTTTCATTCACTAATTTCTGTGTCGATGAAGAATTCTTGTATGCAGCTGAAGATGATTGTTTTCTATGAAGATAATATTCGATTAAAATTAATTTTCGATGAAGATTCTCATATACTGATGAATAATTATCATATGATAATGAATAATTCTTATATGTAGATGAAGATTATTTTTGATACTGATTTTCTTATATTAACATTACTGTCGATAATGATTATTTTTTATGATTATTTTCATGTACTAATGAAGAATTATCATAGGACGGTGAAGAATTTGAATATGCCAATTTAAATTATTATTTTCGATTACTGATTCTCACTTGCCAATGCAAATTATTATCCTTTTGACGAAAATTATTACGAAATAATTATATTTGATTATCTATATTTAATATATATAATTATTATTGAATATTATTGATTAAAATTATTAAATACTCGTCGATTACGATCGTTCTCGATAAGGATCCTGATGTAGCGATAAGAAATTTCTGTATGCTGATAATGAATTCTCATATACAGATTAAGATTTTTTTTAGATAAAGACTGCTGTTAAATAAAATTTTAATCGATTAAGATTTCCACATGCTGATAAAGAGTTCTCATATGATGATTCCTATCAACAAAGGTTATTATTATTGATGCAGAATTCGCATATGATGAATAAGAATAATGTGGGTGATGATTCTTATATACTAATGGAAAACTCTTATATGCCGCTGAAGATTTTTTATATGCTTATGAAGATTCTCATATAACGATACAAATTTGGCGTATGACGTAAAGAAATATTTTTGATAAAGATAATCGTCGATAAGGATTATTACCGATGAAGAATTCTTATATGACAATGAAGAATTTTCATAAAAAGAGGTAAATTATTATTGTCGATAAACAGTGTCTTTAATGAGATTTTTGTTCTCGATGAAAATGATTGTCGATCAAATTTATGGCCGGAAAATATTATTGCCGTTAAAAATTTGCATATGCCCATGAAGATTGTTATCCTTGAAAAATTTTAATGTGCTGATGAAAATCATTGTCAATAAAGATTCTCATACACAGTTGAAGAATTGTCATAAGGCAATACAGAATTCTTATATGACGATAACGGTTATTATTAAAGAATAAGATTATCGTCGATAGAGATTATTGTCGATGAAGATTATTATAATTCTCAATGAAGATTATCGTCCATTACATTTATTGGCGAAGAAGATTCTTATTTACTGACAAAAATTGACATATGACAATAAGGAATTCTCATATGCAGATAAAGATGGTCGTGTTTGATAAAGTCTGCTGACGAAGAAGAATATTTTTGATTAAGATGTTCATATATTGCTGAATAATTTTCATACGGGGATAGAAAATTCATATACGTCAATGAAAATTATTGTTTTGGACGAAGTAAGGATTCTGATTAAGATTATTGTCGGTGAAGATTCTAATGTATCAATAAAGAATAAATCATATGCCGATAAAAAATATTATTGTTGACGCAGATTCTCATACGCGAAGGAAGAAGTCATATATGACAATGGTAAATTCTCATAGGCCGATGAAGATTCTCATATACCTATGATGAATTCTTATATAACAATGCAGAATCCTTATATGCCGACGAATATTATTGTAAATGAAGATTCTCATACACCGATGAACATTATTATTGTTGCTAAAGATTGTGATAATCCAAAGAAGAATTCTCATATGACGACAAAAAACACATATGCTTCGATGAATATATTCGTCGATAAAGATTATTGTCTATTAAGATTCTTATATGTCGATGAATAATTCTCTCATGCCGATAAAGAATTCTCATATGCCTATCTAAATTATTATCGATGAAGATTCTCATATACCTATGAAGAATTCTTATAAAACGATGCAGAATCCTTACGTGCCGATGAAGAATATTGTCAATGAAGATACTCATATACTAATGAAGAATTTTCATATGCTGATGAATAATACTCATATGCCGATATATATTATTGCCGATTAAGATATAGCTGTAAAGAATTCTTATATAACGATGCAGAATCCTTATATGCCGATGCAGATTATTATTGTTAATAAGTATTGTCATATATCGTGAAAGAAATCTTATACAAATATGATGAATTATCAAATTCCGATGAACAGTATTATTATTGATGAAGATTGTGTTAAAACTAGGAATAATTCTCATATGACGACAAAGAAATCACAGATGCTAATGATAATTATTACTTTCAATGAATATCATCGTGGATGAAGATTCCCAGGTGAAAATGTAGGTAGTGTGCTGGAGGTCACCACCGGCGCAGTACAAGCCCAGTAATACCCACTAGTTTATAAATGTTGTTGAGGTGCTTTAAAAACACGAGAAATAGTCATTAAAATTTAATTTTAATGGAAATAGATGCTTAAATAGTATAAATTATTGAAAAATCAAACTAGTAAAAAAGCTTTCTAAGTCAGCGAAAACAATTCAACTTTGACAGAACAATTTTACGCTGACTTCATGATTTAGAAAAGAGCCGCGCGTGTCCACAGGTGATATCTCACACATTTCGTCTGTAGCTGATAAAGGAATACACAGTGACTAAGAAATAAATAAAGAAAAAATTCAGAAAAATCAACGCAAATCCTAAAACTACTTTGCCCCTCTATTTTAAACTATTTTGAATAAATTCGTCAGAATATTGTAAATTGGCAATATTACTTCAAATAACTATTTTTCAGCATTTTTTGGGCATCGGGGTAACCACTAGCATTAAAGTGTTTAGTAGTATTCCAGTACTCTCCGAGTAGTGGCACGCCAGTACAGCCAAGCATTACAAGCGAGTACTTCCATAATACTGACCCAGTAGAGACAGCCAGTATATGAACTCCGGCAGGCTGTACTAAGCAAGTACTAGGCCGATGGTGTTTTCCTATCTGGGTTATTGTCTATGAAGATTCTTATATGCCGATTAGGTATTCTCTTATGCCGATGATGAATTCTCATATGCCGATAAAGATTATGGTCGATCAAGATTCTCATATGCCTATGAAGAATTCTTATATAAATATGCAAAATCCTTATATGCTAATGAAGATTCTAATATACATATGATTAAGTCTTGTATAACGATGCACAATTCTCATATGCCGATGAAGAATATTTTAAATAAATGTTCTTATATATAAAAGATTTTCATGCACAATGATATTAATAATACACGTATGCCGACAAAGATTATTATTGCTGATAAAGATTGTCATGTACTCAGGAAAAACTGTCATATAACGATAAAGAGTTCTCATATGCCGATGAAAATTATTGTTGATAAAGATTCTCATGCCCCTATGAAGAATTCTGATAAAAATATGCAGATTCCTTGTATGCCGAGGAGGCTTATTGTCATTAAATGTTCTCGTATATGAAAGATTCTCATACGAAGATAAAGAATGCTCATATGCGGATAAAAATTATTATTGTTGTTGAAGATTGACATGTGTCGAGGAAGAACTCTTTTATGATGATAAATAATACACATATATTGATGTAAATTATTGTCGAGGAATATTCTCATATACCTATGAAGAATTCTTATATAAATATGCAGAATCCTAATATGCCGATAAAGATTCTAATATAAATATGAGGAAGTCTTATATAACAATACAAAATCCTTATATGCCTATAAAGCTTATTGTTAATAAATGTCCTCATAAATGAAGGATTCTCATGCGAAGATAAAGAATGCTCATATGCCAATTATTATCATTGTTGTTGAAGATTCTCATGTGCTGAGGAAGAAGTTTTTTGTGACGATAAAGAATTCTCATATGGTGATTTAAACTATTGTCGATAAAGATTATCATATACCTATGAAGAATTCTTATGTAACGAAGCATAATCCTTATATGCCGATGAAGATTCTAATATACATATGAGAAAGTCTTATATAACGATGCAGAATTCCTGTATGCTCGTGAAGATTATTTTGAACAAATGTACTCATATATGAAAGATTCTCATGCGAGTTAAGATAAATCATACTTTTATGCCGAATAGGATTATTATTTCTGATCAAGATTGTCATGTGCCTAGGAAGAACTGTTATATGACTCTAGAGAGTTATCATATGCTGATAAAAATTATTGTCGATGAAGATTCTCATCTACCTATGAAGAATTCTGATGTAACGATGCAGAATCCTTGCATACCGATGAAGATTATTGTCAATAAATGTTCTCATATATGAAAGATTCTCATGCGAAGATAAATAATTCTTATATGCCGATAAAGATTATTGCCAATATTTGCTAAAAATCAGAATACATTTTACTATTTTTAGTTCAAAATTCATTGGAATAAAATGTAAAAATTTTACATTTATTTCAAAAAAGGCTTGAAGTATTTACAAACCTCTGTAATAAACCAGCAAGCTATGTACCATATTGTAACTACTTACAAATTTCGCTGGAAGAAAATTCTAAATTTCTTGCATTAATATCTGCAGAAGATTGTAATATTTACAAAGGACTATAGTAAAGTCGAGAGAGAACGGCGCACTCATTTAGTAAGGAACCTAATACAAATTAATGCAGTCAGATTAGCAGACAATAAAAACAAACCCAACATGCGCCGCGTCGCGTTGAAGGTTGCAACACACGTATCCTTTACACAAGCATACAACGTAAATACAGACTTATTATGGGATTTTGAACTATTTCGCACTATTAAATTTATTTAAGTTGCAATTGTACATTGCACATGATTATATGTATACATTATTATATACATGCAGGGATATTATGTTACAAGCTTAAACAGAAAACTGTGATTCAAATGAAGCTGGTGGGAATCGAACACGTGTCTCCAGCACGGCAGCACGGCGATATATTATCCTGTAAACTAGATAATGAGATACAGGAATTTATCGCCCTTATGAAGTAAGTGCTAGCACTCAAATTGATGTCCATTAAATCATTCATTAATTGTCCACAGTGATAGAATTTTTCAAATTCTAAACACAATATCTTAATGTAATCAAATATCTTAATATCGAGATTTTAAAATAATTTTTTGCTCATTGTGGAATTTTTTTTTTTTCAATTGTAACTTTTCGAATTATCATAATTTATTGTAATAAGGATCTTTACCATCAAGTAAAATTGAGTGATGAATAGATTTAAGGAATTTCAGTAGAGCGAAGAAGATATCATTAAAAATATGAAACAAAATTTAAACTCGGTCCAATGCTAGGCTCGCTTACTAAGTCACTTACTTACATTCATAGTATAATACATATTTCTATAGACAATAGCAATTCCTTTTACAAATGTAGCCTTTTATGTTATTTTAGGTACTTCTTACTGCTACTCTTTTTATATAATTTAGTTATGTCTCTAATAATTTATCCTATCTAGGATTTTTCTATAGATAATACTATGACTTCGTATCATCAATAGGAAAATTTCATATAAAAATAGTATATCTTAGTACTACTGTATTAAAATATACGAATTGTCGCCTTGGTTTCTCAGTGTCCTTAACGGTGCAGAATCCTAATATGCCGATGAAGATTATTGACAATAAATATTCTTATATATGAAAGAGTCTCATCCGATGATAAAGAATTATTATATGCTGATTAAAATTATTCTTTTTGATAAAGATTGTCGTGTACCGATGATAGGCATGATGATGACATAGGCCGATGAACATTATTATTTCCGATAAAGATTGTAATAAAAGAAAGAATAATTCTCATATAACGACAAAGAAAGCACATATGCTAATGAAAATGATTATTTTCGGTGACTATAATCGTCGATGAACATTCTCACATACCGAAGAATATTTCTCATATGTCGATGAACATTTCTTATATGCTGATGAAGATTCCTATTCGCGATAAAGATTAGTATAGATGAATATAAAGATAAAGATACAATATGAAATCGCGGAAGAATGGTGACTCTATTCAATGTATTCGATGAGCCAGGAATAAGATAATTCGATTCGAAACACATTCTTCCATTTCCCTCGATTCCATTTTTACTCTCTTCCAGTTTCGTCGATTCACGTACACATAAGAAGCCATACACACGCTTCTATCCTCGCTGAAGACGGCCTCGACGAGGGCCAGGACTAAAGGGTGTATGATTGATCGCAGCCTGGCATGCCAGATAATGCAATTTTATTTCATTTGATTCTACGAGGGTAATTGCTGTTTTGGCGGGTCTGCTAGTCGAGCGAATGGACGACCGAGCGATGATGTATTGGCTCGTCTCGCGCTCGCTTGGCACGATATTAACTCCCGCTTCGCGTTATTGCCTCTTCGGTCCGGAAACTTCCTCGCGGATCGATTTTCGGCCGAGATAGAATTCTCGTTGCCACTTTTCTCGATTTCCGGACAGGCCATACTCTAATCCCATAAATTCGATCCCATCCGATTTCGAACAGATTGAAGGAAATTAGAGTCATCACTTAGTGATTTATCATTTTATGAGACCTGCTTTTAGGGGGAAGAAAAATTTATTTCGTTGTGACAGTTGAGGTTGATATTATAAGTACTATTTCCGATAACATTGTAAAGCCAAACGAATTAGGCTTTTTGAAAGTTAGTAATCAATGAGAGAAAATTTTATAAGGGGCAGAAAATAGCATGCATAAATGATCGATTTTATACGAAATTGTAGAATTTTTATTTAATTTGCTATAATTTTTAAAATATCAAAATAACATAATAAAAGTCAATCATACCATATATATTAATAAACATTTCCATGAAATAAAAATGCTGTTTGATAACAGGTAATTCTTTAAATTATTTATATAACATTTTATAAAGTATAACTTATGTTTTTTTTATTTTATGTTGCAAACATGAACTTTATTTCTACATGCCATAATACAATAAATCTACGGTTTTGTTCCATTTTTTCCTCCTTCCTCTCCATTTTCATAAGGAAACCGAAATTTTGAATTGTCATTTTCAGAAGTAAACAAATTTCACCAATTTGATGCATAAAATAGTACTTAATAGTTATTCATAATATATATAAAAAACATTGACATAAAATGAAAAATAATGATTAAAAAATATTGAAATCGAATCGTTAAACCTCATAAACTAGCGGGGGTAGCTTTTATCACATGATGAAAAATGAGGATTGCTAAAAATCATTTATAAAATCATAGAAAATATTCCCATTATAAGTTTTAAAAAAATTTTCAAGAAAACTTTTTAAGAGTCACTTTACATAACAGGCAAGGATAGTAGGTACTTAACAAAAAAATTTAATTTAAATTTTTAATTGTTTTTTCCGTTTATAAATGATTGCATATTAAATTTTTTTTTAATGTTTAAATCTTGGCTTTTAAATAACAATGGTTGGAAGGAATTAAATACTTATCTGGAATAAAATTAGCTAAGTTTCAAAATAAAAATTTTTCGACTACCCTATAAATGTAAAAAAAATATAAATACAATAGAAAATGCTAAAATGCTATAAAAAATATAAATATGATATAAAATGTTTGTCCATTAATTGACAAATAAATTATATTTTATATCTCTTGTTTTTTTCTTTATGTTTCTTTCTTTGCAGTTTCTTTTCACTGACAAATATATTTTTGATTAATTTTTTTTACTGTTCCTATTTTTTGTTGAGAATTGAACTATTGCTCTAAAAAATAAATTTTTGCTGAAAATTCATATTTTTATGTCGTAAATTCAACGGTTTTGCAAAAAAATCGTACTTTTTACTTAAAAGTTCAATATGTTTTAGATGAAATTTTGTTGAATAATATATAAAATTTCTGAAAAATATTTGTAGGTTGAAAATTCGTCATTTTTATTAAAAATTAAATTTTTTCCATATTTAAAATTTAAATATTTTTTATGGTAGAAATATCAACTAGGAGATTCTGTGTTCGTAATTTACATTTTTCCGATAAACTCCAATGTTTTTTACTCAAAATTAAAATATTTGTCTGCTTGGAATATCAGTGATAATACTTTTCGTATTATTATATATATTAATATTATTATATTATATTATTAATTTAAGATAAAAAATAAAAATACGTGAATGAAAATTGCACTTTTTTGTTCATAATTTTTC
>JAAAKG020135588.1:0-65118 GCA_010014905.2 Druon quercuslanigerum | reverse complement strand
CGCGTACTTTTGTGAGTAGGACCCCCCCCCCCCCCCATTATATGCTTTCTAATTGAAAACTGAAAAATTACAAAACGCGCCAACCTGAATTTTCATTACCACTTTTTTTAGATTGCAAAGTTAACAGAAAAAAAGCTAATACCAATAAAAACAGGCATGTTCCATAAAAATAATTTAAAAAATCTAAGCCATACTGCCCTGCACGCCCCTAAAAATTGTCCGTCCTAGGCTATGGCTTTTCATGGCTTTTTTTTAAAATTCATATAAATGATATGATGAAATTATGAAATATAAGTGACATACAGTGTGTAGCTCTAATCATGCAATATCCCTTTTCTCCCGTGACGGCGAGCCTATCTTCTGAAACTCTGAGCTGAGGCGCTCGATCGTGTAATGCAAGTAAAACTGCACTTGGACTTAAAGATCTGTAAAGCCATCCTGGAATTGGCTTTCCTGCCCAGTCAGCACTTTCGTCGAATTCCTGTATCAAAAAATCAGCTTCATTTAATTTATAATTATAATTTACTAACGACAAAATCTGGAAAGAGGCGGTTCAAAAATTATGTCACTCTTCTAGGGGATGGGCGCGATTTTCATGATTTTGTTTCCCTCAAATGTGAACTGAATTAACAGAACCCAATAAGAAAATCGAAGTATTTTTGATTCAAAATTAATTTCAAAGTCTACTATTATATTGTTGGGCCAGAATTCATCCCTTTTAATTAAAAATTCTATTTTATTGAAAATTCGTTTTATTTTTTTGTTGAAAAATAATTTTTTTAAACTGAAACTTGAACTATTACATCATTTGTTAAAAATTATTCATTTTCAGTCCAAGATTGATTTATTTGCTTAATCATTGACATATTTTGTTGAAAATTCGTCTTTCTGATAGAAAAGTAAACTTCTTATTTGAAAATTGAACTACTTTTTTTTAAATTCAGTTTGTTTGTTCAAGATTTTTCTCGTTGGTTAAGAATTAATTTCTTGAACTTTAAATTTAACTTTTACATTTATCGTTAAAAAATGATCACTTTTAGTCTAAAATTTAAGGATTTGTTTGAAAATTCAACTGTTTTGTAGAAAATTCTATTATTTTGATAGAAAATTCAGCTATTTAGTCGAAAATGAATTATTCGCTTGGAAATACGTATATTTTGACAAAATGCGTCTTTTTTTGGTAAAAATCTAAACTATTTTCCTTAAAAATTCATTTTATTGGTTGAAGATCTATGCCTTTGGTTGAAAATTTAACTATTTCCTTGCAAATTCATTTTTTGTTGTTGTTCAAAATCAATTTCTTGAATTGTAAATTTAACTATTTGGTTGAAAATGAACTTCTTTGGTGAATACTAAACTGCTTGCAAGAAATTCGTTTTTTTCGCACTATAAATTCAAACCATTAACTTAAAAATTAACTTTTTAGTTGGAAATACATATTTTCGAGTTGAAAATTTAACTGTTTTGTAGAGAATTTGGATTTTTGATTTAACTAAATATTTGTGTTTGTATTAAATATCAGCTATTAGATTTTTCGTTATGAATTAATCTTGTTTAATTGACAATGCAACTACTTTGTGGAATGCTAAAATTCTTTATTCAAACCCCGTTTTTTTTTAATTCTCAACTATTTTGTTGAAAATTAAATTTTTTGCTTAATAGGCCATTTTATCCTTATAATTATTCATATCAATTTGTCTTTTTGGATAGAAAATCTAACTGTATATTAAAAAATATACATATTTTTGACTTGATAATTCAACTATGTTTTGGAAAATGTAACTGTGGTTTGTTTAAAGTGTGATATAATATATTTGAAAATTCAACGATTTGGTTAAAATTCATCTTCGTAGGTTCAAAATTCAAGTGAAAAAATTGAAAAAGTGACTAATTTGTTAAAAATTCGTCCCTTTTTGGTTAAAATTTTAACTATTTGGTTGTAAATGCAACTGTTTGGTTGATTATTAATTTTTTCTTGGTTGAAAATGTAATTATTTGTTAAAAATTCGACTATTTTCTTAAAAAGTAAATTTTTTTGTTTTTTTTTGAAAATTTATCTTTCTTAATTAAAAATTCAACTGTATTAAAAAAAATCGTCTCTTTTGGTTGAAAGTTCAACTATCTGCTGGTAGATGTTTAAAGATTCATCTTTTTGAATTGAAAAGTCAACTGTTTTTCAACAAAAGTGAATTTTTAGCTTGAGAACTCATCTCTTTCGTTGTAAATACAACTATTTCGTTCATAATTAATTTTTTCTTTGTTGGTGACGTATCTATTTGGTTGAAAATGCATCCTTATAGTTTGAAAATTCAATGATTTCGTTGAAAATTAAATTATTTGTTCAAAATTAGACAATTTTGTTCAAGTCGCGTTTTATGGTTCCAAAGTTCATCTACTACTTTCTTGAAAATTCGTCTTTTTTTATTAAAAAATCATTATTTTAGATTTAAAATTCATATTTTTTGATAGAAAAACTTTTTTTTTGAAAAAAAATATCTTTCTTAATTAAAAACATCTGCCTTCCAACAAATTCATCTGTTGTGCTTGAAAGTTTAACTATTTGGTTGTAAACATTTGAAAATTTATCTTTTTAAATATAAAAGTTAAATGTTTTTTTTAATCATCTTTTTAGCTTTAAAATTTAACTCTTTCGTTAAAAATACAACTATTTGTCGAAAATGTAATATATTTTGAATTGAAATCGTAAGCGTTTTATATTAAATTCAATGCGCTACATATAAATAAATTTTATCCAAAAGAATTTATTCCACTATTATTTCCATATATTCGTGAAAAATAACCCTATTTCCCAGTTTGGTCTGTGAGGTCTGTTAAAATATTATATTTGTATGTTTGGTGTTTTGTTTTAGGCGCCTATCAAATAAAAGCGAAAAAAGTGGTTTAAAATAGCGTGGCGTGGTTTTAAAATAGCCTCAATTCTGTTTTTGTTGTCTTCTCCCCCGGGATCTAATCCGTCATTTGACAAATAATATACCTGTCTGAAAGGAGCATGAGGATCCGGCTCAGCTAAAATGTATCTATATCCATCTTTATTAAAAGGATGTTCTAGAGGATAACCATGCGCAGGAAGTTTTGGGGCTGCCATGTCGGACCCTCTTCCTTTTTTTCCTGGTCCTGTTCCAGTTCCTTCTCCAGGAAGTTTGCGCTTCGCATTACGGCCACGAATTCCAGTACTGAGCGGTACTGAAAAATTAAGAAGTTTTCCGATAAGTATCGGAAATAATTAGCATTTTATTAAAAAATTTGTTTAAGAACAGGCTTCGAACTAATCAAAGCATCAAAAAAAGTATCCTTCCGAAAAAAAATATCCTTAATATTAAAAAAGGATTAGAAAAGCATCCTTTTTAAATCATTCCAAAAATTAGTTTTTAAATTAAAAGTGTGAAAAAATGTTAACTAAAAAAAAGAACGTATTAAAAAGGAAAATTTCTTTATGTTACCAAATATTTACAAAATATCGGACATGTTGTAAAATATCTGACTTGTTGCGACACTGTATAAGTATGACTTTTGTTGACTGTTTTTAGTTTGTTTACCTATGAATAAAGATGACTAATTTCCTGCATCATCGATTTTGTAAACAGAAATTTCAAAGTAAGTAATTTTTCATAATTCTGTTCATAACATTTTGCTACCACACTAATTTGGAAACTTTTTCACACTTTTAAAAAAATGAGAAAAATAATATTATGGCCAATAACGTTAACGATATCGGCAATGAGATTTCTGGAAAATTTTTAATGATTTAGGTTTTATTTTAAAAAAAATTATTTTTAAGTTTTGAAAATTTTTAAATATGTAAAAAAGAATTTTCAAAGTTTTAGAAGTATTAAAAAGATTCGAAAATAATTTTAATCTTGAGAAGATTTTAAGAAATTTAAAACAGAATGTAGATTTTTGAAGATTTCGAAAAAAGAAGCTTTTCAAGAATTTTAAAAAGTTTCGAAAGAATAAAAACATGTCTTGAAAATTCTGAAAACATTTAAACCCATTCTTTTTTGAAAAATGAATTTTAAGAGAAAATTTAAAAACATTTTAAATCATTTCAAATTATTTCCTAAAATTTCGAAAATGAATGTGGACGATTTTAAAACAAAATGTTTCAAGGTCCTGAATATGTTTAAACTGTCTTGAATGTTTTCTAAAATTTTGTAAAATCCTGAAAAATACAAAAATTACACTTTTTAGACATATTTGAAATCTTCACAATAATATTTTTGAATTTTCTCAAGAATCTTAAAAAACATCAGTTAAAAAGGATTAAAATAAAAACTAAATAGTTGTTTGAAATTTATAATTTATATTCAAAAATAAAGATGAATTTTCAACTAAATTATTGAATATTCAACCAAAAATATCAGTTTCCAATCCAGAAAATGCTTTAAAATAGAGAATTATGAACAAAATAGATAAAGTTGACAAAAATATTAGAAGTTTCCAAAAAAAAAAAAATATCAATTATGAATAAAAAATTTAATAGCTAAATTCTCATTAAAAAACATGAATTAAACAGATTATTAATTTTTAATCAAAAAGTTAAATTTTTAACCCAAAAGGATTAATTTTCTACCAGAAGAGATAAACATTCATAACAAAAGTTCAATTTTTAAGCTAAAAACTTTAATGTTTTTGAAAATATTTGACTTTTAATTACAAAAAGATGAATTTTCAACAAAAAAATGGTAATTTTTAACCAAGACAGCTAAATTTTTAATAAAGCAAATCCATTTTCAACTAAAAATAAGATGAATTATTCATAAAAAATGAGTTCCAAAGCTCAACAATCGAGCATTTCAGAAAAAATTGGACGTTCAATCCCTAAAGGTGGACCTTCCTACAAAAAATACGTATTTTCTATCCTAATAGACGAATGTTCTCCAGAACAGTTGAAGTTTGAAACAAAAATTTAAATTTCCAAAAAAATAGTTTCATTTTCTTTATTATAATTAAATTTTCAATAAAATAATTAAATTTTTAACCAAATCAGATCAATTATGAGCCAAAAATATAATATTAGACTTAAAAAAAATTAACTTTAAACCAAAAATTCATCGTTGGATTATTTTATTGAATTGTATTAATTCGATTTGCATTTGAGCAAAAAAAAGGCAAACAAAGATTAATTAATTTTTTTTAATCAATTAATTAAATAAGTGACACTAACCAATGAATTAAAAACAATTCTTAAATCAACTGGAATGACAAAAAAATTTTTTCAATTTCTTTGAGGGTTTTCTACGGTAAAAATAGATTGGAAATTTTTTTTATAAGTCTGGGAATTCATAAATATAAAAACAACAAATTTTAGAAAAAATGTTTACATTTATGATTTCTCAGACTTATCCAATTTTTTGTAATATTTTTTACCGTAGAAAAGCATCAAATACCTGATAAAATTCTGCTTTTATTCCTATAGATTTTAACATTGTTTTTTTTTAAAGGGCCCATTTGACATAAATTACCGCCTTATAGAGCTGTAAAAATTGGGTAATTTTAAGGACCTAAAAAAACATTTAAAAAATAACATACTCGAAAATATACAACATATGGAAATAAGAGTTTTTTGAAGAATTTTGTTTTTTCGACCCAACCTGATGTATATATATACATATATACTACGCCTTCTGATGTTGAGATTTTTTTAAAGAAACCCATCGATTGTTACATTTTTAATTAGTAATTTTTTTAGGTAAAGCATTAGTTTTTATTTTTAAAAACTGAAACTTGTGAGTACGATCAATTTTTCATCTCCGATTCGCCAATTACTTTACTGAAAAAAGTAGGAAAAAAGTAGCCTTGCCTAAAATGGTATAAAAAAGGTACAAAAGTGTGGAATATCGAAGCCTGCAGGAGGTGATAATATTTTGATATTTAAAAAAATTCTATCTCGTCACGAACCTGGCTTAAACATTGTGTTTGAGAATTTAAAAATTGTTGGTGATAACTAAGAGATAAATATTCTGATAAGATAAGAGAACTTCTGATAAGTATGTTATATATGCTTCTTTCTCTTCTGAGATGTAAATGTAGTTTTATTCTTAAAGTTATAAAAAGTTAAGTTGCACAGAAGATATTTATGGTTATTTCAAGATCGAAATTATAAAATTGGTAAGACCCTATTCTGACTTACCTACGTACTCTAAACCCATTTCAGTTATTTTGAGTTGCCCACCTTTTATCATAGCTTCATAATTAGGTTTTATTAACACAAGATCTGGAGTTGAGAGTCCGAACAACTGGCCATCTGTATTATTCTCGTCCATTGTGAAAAGAGTTCCTACGTCCTTCAGCAGAGCTTTGTGAATCTAAAACACAAATAATTTCATATTTTACCGACTGTATCATTAGGTCTTCGGTAAATATTTAACTGTTTAATTAAACTCACAGTTGCGTGCCACGATTGTGTAACTCTTCGTGGCATAGTTGTCATACTTTCCCAATGGCATTCTATGAAGGGAATGATATCTTTTTCTTTGTGAAAGAAAGTCCTGTAGTCGTTGTCCTTTTGACATATTTGCAGTAAATTCGCAATGGCGGTTACGCACATTTGTGGAAAAGCTAAAAGTCAAAACAGTAGACACTAAATACTTTTTAAAAGCCATTTTCATTATACGGACTTCACAGCCCTGTCTGTTCTTTCAACAAAAATTAGGATTTCAAAAAAACAGTTGCATTTATAAACAGATAGTTGATCTTTCAAACAAAAGAGACGAATCTTCAATAAAATATTTGAACTTTTAACGAAATAGTTTACTTTATGAACTTTCAATAAAACGGTTCAAGTTTCGACTTAAAAAAGATGACTTACAAAATAGTTGAATTTTCAAAAGGAGAATTAAACATTCAAAAAAATAGTTGAGTTTTTATCTAAATAGCTGGATTTATAAAGATCAGTTTTCAACCAAGTAGTAGAGTTTAAAAAACTATATATTAAAATTCTATCAAAAGTTTTTTCAAAAATCAAAAATTTTCAACCAAATAGTGAAATTATCAACAAAAAAATTCATTTTCAACCAAAAAAGATGAATTTTCTATCCAAAAACATGAATATTTAACAAAATAATTACCCTTTCAACTGAATTATTAAATTTAAACAAACTAGCTGAATTTTCAAAAGACAAAAATATATTTTTTAAAAAAGAAGAATTTTCTAGAAAATACGACTCTTGAACAAAATACATACAATTACAATCAAATAGTTGATTTTTCAACTAAAAAAGAGAGGTTTTTAACTAAAAGAGGAATAACGGAATTTTCCATTTAAAAATTAATTTTTAGCAAAAAACGAAACGAATTTTCGACCAGTTGAATTCAAACTAAACATAAATCTTTAGTTAAAATTTTTAGAAAAAACAGCACTTTTTAACAACAAAAAGAAAGACTTTTTAATCAAATAATTGAATTTTCCATTTTAAAAATAATTTTTTAGTCAAACAGTTCCATTTATAACCAGATAGTTGAACTTTCAAACAAAAGAGACGAATCATTAACAAAATATTTGAGCTTTTAACGAAATAGTTTACTATTCTAGAAAAAAAAACGAAGTTTTAAAAGACAATTAAATTTTTAACAGGAAATTTGATTTAGAAAATAAATAAATTAATTACTTAAAAAAGTATATAACCCAAAAAGACGAATTTTCAATAAAACTGTTGGATTTTCGACATGAAAAGATAACTTACGAAACAGTTAAATTAAAAAAAAAAAATTATTGAACTTGCAACAAAATAGTTGGATTTTAATCTAAATAGCTGGCTTTAAAAACATGAGTTTGCGACCAAATGGTAGAATTTTTAATCAAAAAATATTAAAATGCTACCAAAAACAATTGAATTTTCAACCAAATTATTAAATTATCAACAAAAAATTCATTTTTAACCAAAAAGACGACTTTGCTACGAAAAAAGACGAATTTTCTATCAAAAACCCAAATATTCAACAAAATACTTATATTTTTAACTGAATTCTTGAAATTTATAAAACTAGTTGAATTTTCAGCACAAAAAAAGAATAAATTTCTACAAAAAGACAAATCTTGAACAAAATACATGAAGTTTGAAGCAAATAGTTAAATTTTAAATTAAAAAATATAAGTTTTTAACCAAAATAGGAATAATGGAATTTTTAATTTAAAAAATTAACTTTTAACAATAAAAATAATAAAATATTTTAATTTTCAAGCAAAGATATGAATTTTCAACTAAAATAATGAATCTTCAACAACAAAAATTAATTTAAAAAATTTTTTTAAATGTTTAAATTTTAAATTTTTAAAAAAGATACATTTTCCAGAAAGTCTATAATAGTTGATATTTCAGCCAAAAAATATTTTAATTTTGAATCAAAAACAGTTAAATCTATTAAAAAAAGACAGTTTTCAACAAAAAATTTGATTTTTTAACCAAAAAAAATGTTGTCAGTCAGTGAGAAAAAAAATTTCAAAAATATGGTTGAATCATCAATAAAATAGACCTTAAAAAAATGATTAACTTGCAACCAAACATGCTTTTTACACACAAAAAATTTTTCAGGCAAAAATATAATTTTCAACTGAAGAGATGAAGTTTTATCTGAAAAAATTAATTTGCAAAAAAATAGTTCAACTTTTAAACTAGTAGTTCAAACTTTAACTAAGTAGTTAAATTTTAAAACAAAAAAGATGAATTTTTAATGAGAAATCGAATAGTTGATATTTCAACAACAAAAAAACAAAAAAATATTTTAAGTTTTAACCAATAACAGTTGAATTCATAAAAAAATGTATAAAAAAATTTGAAGCAACTGCCAAAAAAGTTTGTAATTTTGAATCAGGAACAGTTAAATTTATTTTAAAACGAGGACTTCTCAACAAAATACTTAATTTTATACCGCATGGGTAAATAGAAGACATTAATTTTTAATAAAACAAGATGAATTTTCAAAGAAAAATGTAATAGTTGACACTTCAACGAAGAACGATTTTTATTTAAATAAAAAACTACTAAATTTGACTAAAATAAGAGAAATTTTTAAAAATGGTTTATTTTTCCCACAACAGACAAATTTTTGACTATAATGATGAACCTTCAACCAATAAAATGGATTTTTATCAAAACAGTTTCACTTTCAACCACGCATAATTGAATTTTTAAACAAAACAAAAATTCTCTATAAAAAATTAATAGTGGATATTTCAACTAAGGAAGATTTTAATTTAAATAAAAAACAGTTCAAATAAAAGACAAGTTTTTAACCAAATAGTTGAATTCTGAATCAAAACAAATCTTTTTCAACAAAACAATTGAATTTTTAACAAAAAATAATTGGATTTTCTAATTGGGTTCTACCAATTCCTCGACCAATTCAGTTCGCATGTAAGTGAAAAAATGAGAAAAAATGAAGTTTCTTGAAAATGGAGAGGAAAAAAGGAATTCTTTAATGAAATTATTAAAAAAGGGAAATAGAGGTAAGGGTTATAAGTCTGCTCAAGGGGTTAAGAAGTTAAAGATACACATTTTTAATTTATTTAGATTATATCTTAATTGCTACTTACGTGCTTGATTTTTCTTGAAACTCTCGAGACCAGTTGGTGAACAGTTTTTGCACATAAATATATAATTCATCATAAACGGTACTAGTTTCCCCAACTGATATCCTATACAAGATTCGTGGAACCATCTCGAACAACTTGCACAAAGCAATTCAGCAATATTCAGATTTCGGTCTTTGCCACTAAAAAATTACCGTAACAATTTTTTAAAACAGGTATTACATTTTTGGAAAAAAAATTACAGACGTACTTTGCAAAAAAATAAGTAAATCGTGGGGTTAACCATTAACCAGGGTGGCCATTCTAATCGAAGAAAAAATTCGAAATATTACAACTGAAAATATTTTAATTTAAAGTAATCAAGAACTACAAAAATTTTAAGTCACCAATTTTTTAAGAAAACCTCACTAATTTTCACGTATAAAATAAAAGCTTTTTGCACTTTTTAAGTGAACAATTTAAAATGAAATACCGTTAAGCTGAATTATTTTTCATTTTTATAAAATTAAGAAAACTGTCGCCACATCTAAATCTTTTTTTGAATTATCTAGAAAAAATAGGAGATTATTCTTTTCATAAAAATAATTTCTCAGAATTTCTCAGTCGTCCAAAAATCATATTTCTTGTTGAAGATTCATCATTTTTAATTTAGATTTAATTGAAAATTTTGTTTTGCAGAAAATATAACTATTGATTTAAAATTTGCTTTTCGTTGGAAATTAATGTTTTCATTTGCAAATGGAACTTTTCTCTTTTTGGTTGAAAATTGATCTTATTTAGTTCAAAATTCATGTAATTTTTGGAAAATTCGTCTTTTCTGTTTTAGTTCAACGGCTTTGATTTAAGATAAAAAAAGCTTGTTTTTACTGAGTATTTACTTCATCCATTATCGAAACATTTATATTTTTTAGTAGAAAATTGAACAATTTATTGAAAAACTGATCCTCTTAACTTAGAAATTCCACTATTTAGTTGTATTTATTCATTTTTTTGTTGGTTAAAAAGTGATCATTTTTTGTTGAAAATTCTATTGTTCGGTTTGAAAACTTATTGGTTTTAGATGCATCTAATTTAAAAATCATTAATTAATTTACATTCACAGTTCATCCTCAAAACTTTTTTTTTTTATCAAACATTGTGAATTTCGAGTGCTTTTAATTTTTCATTGTTTGAATCTTTTTCTAAGTTAACAATTGATCTTGACGAGAAAAATAGTTAAAATAAAATTTATTTCAAATTAAATTATATTATGTGATATGGAATTTGTGATATTCAAAGTGACTGGATAGATTTTTATTTTCAAAATTGACAGTCTAAGAATTATTAAAAAAATGTTTTGTACAAAATTCAACTACTTAGTTGAAAATTTACTTTTATGTTAAAAATTAAAATGCATTGCAGAAAAATCATCATCTTGGCTGAAACGTTAAACTATTTTGTTAAAATGTTTTCTTTCTGAGTTAAAAATTCTATTATTTTGGTGGAAACTTTACTAGTTTTTTGAAAATAAACTATTTGCTTGGATATTCGTATTTTTTGGTACAAAATTTATCTTCTTATGATTATTGTTAAATTTTAGAAACTATAATTATATTTCAATTAGAAAAATGATTAATTAATTTATATTCAAAGTCAAAAAATGTCAATTTTAAGCGTTTTTAATTTTTTGAGTCTTCTTCTAAATTAAGAAACAACCTTAAAAGAAAGCATTGGAATCAAGTTTACTTTAAAATGCATTATATCATGCGAACTTCTGGTACTTACAGTGATTGGATAGATTTTACTTCTAAAAATGTGAAAAATCCCGAATAAAAAATAAATTCACTATCATTTCCCGGTCATTTTCGCGATTCAGTGACCATCCTGAGTAACGGGTATTATTTGTGTATCACTGACAAAGTTCAGATATTACATATTATTAAAGGAATTTAGTTTTAAATTTGCGAAATAAAGGTAAAAGTAATAAATACATTACCAATAACAATTTCCGGTGTCAGTGAGAGCACGACCATTTGCCTTCTCACTATTTTCGTCAGCAATCAATTTTGGCTTAACTTTTTCTTCTACTTCAAGTTTCTTCGTCTCATCAGCAATTTCACTCGTCCCATTATTTACAATTTCTGGTACACTGTAATAAATAATTGTTGAAATTTTCCGAAGCAACATAACCTCAAAAATATGTTTGGTTTAGAATTGATGAAAATTATTGACTCAAAACGTTTAATGAAACAAACTAGATATAATATAAGTAAGAAAATTATTTTTTTATTTAAAAACCTTTCAACTTTTTCTTCTGACATTGTTGATCTCATCAATTTAATAAATTATATTCTACAACATTTCTGTCAACATGTTCAACGAACATCACTAAACGACAAGCAAGCTAACCAACAAAGTTGAGAGTTCAGTACTGCCAACGTAGAATTATTTTCCGGCACTCCAATCGATTAATGTTATTAATGAAAAAATTAATATTTAAGATTCAGTAATATTTTTTTAACAAGCTCAATATAAAATTAATTATTTCATCAATTATTATGGATTTATTGTGAAAATAAAACAAAAAATGTATTGAAAATGATGCATTTTTTATAAGTACTGGCAACACTGCCATCAAATTCAAAATTCAATACATACTTTAAAATAATAAAGTAAAGATTTCATAAAATCATGGTTTATGAAATTGAATAATTATTCAAACAAATTTTTATTTTATCTATAGGTATTAAAATATTTTGAATTTAAATCGCTTGAAAGTCCTCAATTTTCACGTAAAATATTGCATTTTCAACAAGATAGACGAAATTTTTAAAAAATAGTTGAATTTTCATCTCAAAAGGATCAATTTTGAAGCAAATAGTTGAATTTTGAATTAAAAATGATCAGTTTTCAACAAAAAATGGAAATTTTCAACTGAAATGATAAATATTTTACTGGAATACTAAAATTTTTAACCAAAGATGAGTTTTCAAACAAGAAGATTAATTTATAATCAAAGAGACGATTTGACAACAAAATAATAGTGGATTAAAAAAAAAAGAAACACAGTTTACAACAAAAAATGGAATCTTTTAATTTTAAGATGAAAGATTAATTTTCAACCTAAAAAGAAAAGTATTTTTTTCAACAAAACAGATGAATTTTTCACCAAACAGTTAAATTTTTAACCAAAAGTATTAATTTGATACCAAAAAGCATGATTTTGTAACAAAGTATTTGAAATCTCAACTGCAGATTAATTTTTAACTGAAACATATCAATGTTTAATTAAATTGTTGAAATTTAAACTAAAAAAATAAGTTTTTAAACAAAGATGAAATATGAAGTTGATGTTCTTTTATTTTGTAGAAATAACATAAAAATAAATAACAATAACATCAGAAAAACAAAAATAGAATAGTTGAATTTTTATCAAATACACAAATTTTTACAATGAAATAGATGAATTTGCCACTACAAAAGATAAATTTTCAGAACAAAATGGAATTTAGTTAAATTTTCAGTTAAAATAATTAATTTGGAAGCAAAGTGTTGAAGTTTCAACTAAAATTATGAAATTGTGAACTGAAACGCATGATTTTTAAACCAAAAAGTTTAACTTTTTAACAAAAAAAGTTATTTTTCAACAGTTTTATTTTTAACTGAAAATATTAATGTTCAACTGGAAACATTAATTTTCAAACAAATAATTGAATTTTGAACTCTAAAAGATCAGTTTTGAACAAAAAATGGGATCGTTAAATTTTCTGTTAAAAAAAAAATTTTCACTTACAAAACACTTTCAATTAATTTTAACTTTAAGATTAAATTTCTACCTCGAAGACGTTTTTTAAACGAAATAAATGCTTATTCAGATAAATAAAAAATTATCAATCAAATAGTTGAATTTTTAATAAAATGAAATCAATAACTAAACAGTTAAATTTTCAGTTAAAAAAATTAATGTTCCACAAAAAAGATGAATTTTTAACTAAATGGTGGAATATTCCATTAGCATAGTTACACTTTCTGTTAAACAAATTGATTTTCGAACAGAGCTAAATTTTCAATTAAAATTATGGAATATTCAAATGTACCAGTTACGATTTTAGACAAATAAAATTAACTTAAAAAAAAAAATTTTAAATAGGTACATTTTCATAGAAAGTGATAATATTTTTACTAATATTATGGACATGTAACTCAAAAAATGTCATTCTAACGTAGAAGATTAATTTCTACAAAAAAAAGGACAAATTATCAAATAAAAACGATAACTTACCAACCACAAATTAAATAGATACATTTTTATTTAAAAAACCAATGTTAAGTAAACCAATTAATTTTCAACTAAAATGACGAATATTTAACTATAAAAATTTAAATTTCCAACCAAGAAGAATAATTTCTTCCAAAAAAAAAGAAAAATTTTCTATTATAGAAGATAATTTTTTAATCAAAAATTGAATATCTACATTTTTAGTCAGAAAAATTAATGTTCAACCCAAAAGATTAATTTTCAACTAAAATCATAAAATATTGAATTTTAAACACTAAAGATGAATTTTCCAAAAAGAAGATTAATTTCTACAGAAAAAAGAAGAAATTTCAATTACAGAAGATAATTTTTGTAACCAAAAATTGAACAGAACAATTTTTAGAAGAAAAATATTATTGTTAAACAAAGGACATGAATTTTCAATTAAAATTATGAAATATTCATTTGATAGGTAAATGTTCAGTTTAAAAAAAAAAACTAATTTTGAAAAAAATTGTTATAGAATAATTGAATTTACGATCAAAAAGAAGAATTTTCAACTCAGAAGATTAATTAATTTATACCAAAAAAGATGGATTTTCAAATAAAAACGATAATTTTTCAACGAAAAATTGAATAGCTGATTTTTAGTTAAAAAATTAATGTTAAATAAAACAGATAAATTTTCAACCAATATCATCAAATATTCAATCGTAATATTAACCTTTTTAGTTAAATAAAACTATTTTTTTTAAACAAATAATTAAAAAAGGAATTTACATTTATAAACAATGTGATAAATTTTGAACTAAAATGATGAAATTTTTAATTGGAATAGGTAAATTTTCAGCTTAAAAAAAACTAATTTTGAAAAAATAGTTATAGAATAATTGAATTTTCAACTTAAAAAATTAATTTCTACCAAAAAGATGGATTTTTAACTAAAAACGATCATTTTTCAACGAAAAATTGAATAGCTGTTTCTTAGTTTAAAAAATTAATGTTCAACCAAAGAAATTAATTATTAATTTAATTTATATTACAATTAAAGAAAAAAAATTAAGCACGCTGTCGAAAAAATGCCTTGTCATTTCGAGGTAGGGTAGAGACCCTGAGTATATTTAAATAACTTTATTATCACAGAACAATATCTATAATTTATATACAAAAATATTTTGTTACAACTAGTAAACGCACGCCATTATACAATCTTTCATCGATTTCATTTTAAAAGTGCCTAATAACTATTGAATTAAAATAATTAGTCTCATAAATGAAATTTAAATAAATAAAATTACATTGATCTCCAATTTACTTTGCACGCTTCTTTATGCATAAGTCTAGAATTTGTCAAGAAAATATAGATCATACTTTTCGTTGTCAAGAAACATCTATAAATTAGAAAAATGACACTGTAAAATATTTTAGTTCTGAATTATTATTTTTATAATTTCAAATAAAGCGATTATTAACATTTTTAAAATTTTTATTTGCACTGAAGTCAAAATTTTGTACACTATTAAGATAATACGCCTTGAATTGTTTTGTACTTCATACATCCAGTATCGATTTGTGAAATTGTACAATTATTACATTTTTTTGAACATTTTATGAGGTAGTTAATAATTATTACAGGTATGTCTTAATTCGATCAAAACAAAAATAGCACAAAATACGAAAACGTCCCCGATTGTTATCGCAGATTTCAGAGGCGGACCGGGAAGAAACAACCAACCCGATAAAAGCTTATCTGATCTGTTGCAAACGCGGTAAAAAAAAAAGCGATTTAATTCCACGCCAGTTCGCCTCTGATAGAAGCTAAAATCAGTCCAAAAATTGAGGCAAGATCCACTCAATCTCGTAGCCTACGATTTTTAAATTGAGTACAACTCATCAATGTTAATTAATTTTACAAACATTAATTACATACTAAAAAGTTCTACGCCGTGAAAATGATGCGATAAATTATACGAAAAAGAAATATCAAAATATAAAAGACTAAAAAGAAATTGATATAAATGGTCCATAAGGTAGAATCTAAAAACCTAATTCACTTTCAAAGGAATTGTGTCCACTCAAAAACTCTTTCTTACATTTGCAGAAAAATTGTCTTATTGCTTTATTCAGAGTGGCCGTTTTAATCGAGGAAAAAAAATGCAGGATCATTTTCCGGATCACAAAAATTCTTCCCTGTCATGGAATTCAAAAGATCCGAAATATTGATGCTGAACATTTTTTCATTTAAAGTTATAAAAACTGAACCACAAATTAAGACTCAAAGTAAAACGCTTACAAAATTTTTAATTACACCGGAAGCTTTCAAATCTTTTCGATTGAACATTTTTAAATTAAATGCTGATAAACTGCAAAATTGAAATTTCAGAACTCTTATAAATTTTATACTTAATAAGTTGAAAAAGAATTTAATATACTTTATAATTTTAAGCAACGGAAGTTAAAAACATTAAAAATTGAACGATTACAAATTTCTCTTTTAAACTTGACCATTTTTTAATTAGAAGTTACATATTTTTCACTTTTAATCGTTACAAAATAATTATTGTTAAATTTTTATTTATAGATCAAAATTTGCTTCGAAATTTTTTTAAATAGTTCGTTAAAAAAATGTCAAAATATAATTTTTATAAAAAATAACCTAGAAAAATCTACTTTTTAAAAAAATTATTTTGAAATCTTTTTAAATTATTTATGAAATTTGTCGAAAACTTCTTAATATCTTTAACATGATGAACATTTTTCCTATTTTTGAAAGGTCTCAAAAGAATGCAAAAAATTCATTAAGATTCTTAGAAAAATTGAAAATGATTTTCCATTTTTAAAGGATAATTTTAAGCGAATATTTCAATTAAATTATAAATTACTTTTATGAATTAATTATTAATTAGGTTTAAAATTATTTTTTGAATCTTTTAAAAACTTTTAAATATCTCTTAAACTTACTCGATTTAAACAAAATACTTGTTCAATTGTTACTTATTCATAAAAATTTGTTTAAAAATATTTCTAAACATTCTCCTAAAATTAATATTTTTTTAAATAAAAAATAAATTAAAATTTTCCCAGGAATCTTGAGATATTTTTTAGGTAATTTTTAAAATTGAAAAGCTAAGAAATTCATATTTTTTAACAGTTCAATTAAAATTGCAACGAGGCAAGGGTTTCTATTTGAAACCATTCAGTTTAAAATAATTTAGTTTTCAATATTTCATTTATAGCAGTTGATTTCAAATAACCAGTAAAATATTGCTAAATATTAAAAAAGGTTTCTTTTTATTAATTCCTTTTTTTAATTGAATGGATTAAAAATGTAATATTTTAGACTGAAACAATATTTGAATAAGATTTTCAACTTAATAAAAGTGTTTAATCATAAATATTTGAATTTGAAATTATTTAAAAATTGAAAATAGCTTATAAAGTTTCAATCCGACTATTACAGATCAATTAAAAAAATCATGAATTAATTTATATATACATTTTGTCAACTTTAAACGTTTTTTAAACGAAAATTAATTTTAAGCGCTTTTATTTTTTAACTGGTTAATAGATATGATCAGAGTTGGGATTTTTTTTCAAATGTCATGATTTGCCTATTCTTTCACGTAAAGTTATGCAAATATAACATTTTTTGCATTTGTTTTTAACACATTTGCTTTTTTCTCGAATTTTCTTCAATCTTGAAATTTTGAGAATTCAAGAAAAAAAGCAAATTTTGTATTTAAAAAAAAGTGTCAAAAGTATATGTACACAATTTTACATGAAAATTGAATAACAAAATATTTCAATCCACACATTTTTTGTGTTGAAAAAATTAATTTTTGCCGTAAACGGGACGCTATTGAAAAATGTGTTGGCAAATTAATAGTCATTCAATAAACACCCAGGCGAAAATTTATGATATTAAAAAAAAATCCAACCCTGATCAACTCCTTGCAAGTCTTCAAAACACTTAAAAATTCTTAAAATTGTAAAAGTACGCTTGAAAATGAAGACCCAAAATTGAAAGTTTTTAAAGCAAAATATTTTAGAATTCCGCATTGTAAACTGAATGATTTCATAATTTAAAAATTTAACAACTGAACTTTATACTCACAACAAAATTTGAAATCGAATTCATTTCAAATTGCAGTATATCATGTGGTATAAAATGCATATTTCAAATGATTGAATAGATTGTTCATCTACAAAATTTGCAAAATTCCCGCTAAAAAATTAATAGACTGTCATTCTCCGGTCTCAAAAAATTGCCGATTTCCAGATCCAGCGGCCACCCTGTTTATTGTAACGTGCTAACAAATACTACATTTTAGTCACACAAGTGACAATTGACACAACTGACGCCTATATTTTCTTATTATATTTACCTTTCCGGTATAACAAGAAGTAAATTATATGTGAATGAGCATATAATTAAAAATAATATAATTAATTGTGCGTTCAATAGGAAATGAGTCTTTTCCCTGTAATGTCAATGGATTTACTATAAGAGGTTAACCTTAAGTGCATCGTTTAATTATTTAAACGATTCATAATTTACGCATAAATTAGGAAATTAAAAAAAACAGAAGCAAGTGTCTTCCTATCCAGAAATACAAATACTGCAAATATCGTACCTCCTAAATTCAACTTTTATTACATCTAATTTTTTTTCTCGGTGGCAATAATTTAAGTAATGTTAGATGAGCCCACGTTTCTTCTTGTAGGCGTCTAAATTTAATGATTTTCGTGGTCCGGTGTCCTTAATAAAGTTTGTCGGTTTAGGTAAGACGCTCGTAGAACCTGAAAGCAATATCTCGTTTATAATTCGCGAAATATTACAAATTTGATTGATCATAAAAATCCTCCAGCTCGAGATAGGGATACTTACTTGGCATTGGAACCTCTAAATCAATCGAAATGTCAAAATTGTGGGCATCAAACAAGTCTTCTGTTCTCAGCTTCTTCGCACCCTTCTGTCCATTTTCCTTGTCGCTTGAAGAATATAAATTTGTGGGCATAGGCCTTTCAAGTGGCGCAGACACATCCACATTCACAGGAACAGGAACTTCCTCCTCCTCTGGTTTGAAAACCATTCGCGGTCTTGTACTACGTCGTGTAAACGGATCGTCTACTTCTTTTCCTTTAGATGCTCTTATTTCCTCCTGTAATTAGAAATTAAGATTTAATTTTCTAAATTTTCTGACTGAATTTTCTGATTGAAAGACTCAGCAAAAGTGATTAATTTCTAACACGAAAAGTGACTAATGTGCATTAGTAATGTGAGTAATGTATTTTTTAATTTATATAAAATTCAAAAGTATTCCATTCCATTCCTAAGATTTCAAAACAATCCAAGTTAAATTCAAAATAATGAAAATGAATTGTAAACAATTGAATGTTCAGCGATTTCGGTTAACAAGTGGAGCCAATTTAAAGAAATGTGAGGGAAATCAAAAGAATATGATGAAATTAATAAAAATACAAGGCAAATAAAAAAAAATCAATAAAAAAATCAAGTGAATTGAAAACAAATACCAGTAACTTCAAATTCAAAATCCCCATTTTTTTCTCTGTCTTATTTTTCATTTTCCTTGAGTATCAATATTTAAGGACCAATGTTCTAATTTTAAAACAGTGAAATAATGATTTATTTAAAACTGTTTAAATGGAAAAAGTGACAAATATCTCATCCAGACATTGACTAAAAGTCACTAATCTCCATTAACGATATGACTTGTTTTTTAAACCTGAAAGAACTCAAAAGAATTCGATTCCTAACACTTAAAAACAATTTAAGTTAAATTTAAAAAAAATCATTGATTTCAGGCAAGCTGGAGTGAATTTCCAGAAATTTAAAGGAATTGAGAATTCGATCAAATTCAAGGGGAACTAAAAAAAAATTCAAGTGAATTCCAAATGAATTGAAGAAAATATTTTAAAATATTTTTAACTCTACGAATTCCCGCACTTCTGTTTAATAATATATTTAAAATCCATTAAAATACTATGAAATTCCGTAAAATCGGTTATCTCCTGAAATCCTGGAGAATTTATTAAAATACATTAATTCCATTAAAATATTATAAAATCCCATGAAATCTGATATTTTATGAAATCCCAGAAAATAGATTAAAATAAATGGAGAGTTTATAAAATCCCTGAAAATCATTGAAATCCTTGGAAATGTTATGAAATGACTTGAAATCTTGTAAAAATTCTCTAAAATATTGCAAATCCTATGAATTTCGTTCAAATTACTGAAATTAATTAAAAATACTTTGGAATCTTTAAAAATACCCTAAAATGTTTTAAATCCTTTAAAATCCCTTCAGATCCTTCATAACAATTAAGAATTCCTTGGAATGCTTCGAAATTCCCTTCAATATTTTAAATCCAATTATTACTAAAATTATGCGAAAATTCCTCTGAAGATTTTAAAATTCCCTTAAATATTTGAATTTTTTTAAAATTCCTTGAAACATTTTAAGACCTGGAAAATTTCTTGGGATTTTAAAAACAATTCCTTGGATTCTTTCGAAATATCCTAAAATCTCGCAACTCCACCGAAATTTGATATTTCCTATAATCGCGCAAAATTTGATGAGAATGACTCGATAATTGTTAAAATCCCTTAAAATCACTGAAATTTTATAAATTCCCTTGAATTCTATTAAAATATCCTAAAACTTTATAGGCCTTACAAAATCTTAAAATATTTAAATGGCTTTGATTTTCTTTGAAATCCCTTGCTACTTTTTGAAGATCTGGACAATTCCTTTGTGTTTTTAAAAATGCCCTACAATTATTCAATTCCTTTGAAATCCCTTAAAACTTTTAAAAGCTATTGAAAATTCTTCGGAATTTTAAAAAATACCCTAAAATCTTTAAAAATACCATGCAATATTTTAAATCATACGAAATCCCTCAATTGTTATTAAGAAATTCTTTGAAATCCAATAAAATATTACAAAGTACGATGAAATCTGATATTGGCTGAAATCCTGGAAAATTTATTAAAATTCTTTGAACTTTTAATATCCCTTAAAGTCATTAAAATCATCGGAAATTCTACAGAAACCCTTGGAACCTTTTAAAATATCCGAAAACCTTACATGTTCTCTGTAATCGTTTTATATATTCTGCAATTCTTTAATACACTATAATAATTTTTTGAATACGCTGAAATTATTAAAATCCTTAGAAATTCATTGGAATCTTTCAAAATATCCTAAAATTTTCAAAATCTTTTGAAATCACTTGAAATTTTTTAAAGCTTGTAAAATTTTATAGGAATTTTTAAAAATACCCTAGGACATTTCAATTCCTTGAAACTTTTTAGAGCTTTTGAAAATACCTTCCAAATCTCTCAATTCTTATGAATAAATTCTTTGAATTCTATTAAAGGCCGAATCATTTCAAATCTTGCAGAATGAAGAAGTTCAATTTACAGAATCGGCTGCGGAACAAATATGTTCATTTTCAAAGGCTTTTAGACGAGAAGTATTTCACCGATTTGAAAGAATTTTTTTGGGGCAAGGTTATGAGTATTTCAATTTTGAAAACTCGTAACGCAATTTATGAATTTTCTTCTGATTTAGATGATATTGATATCATTCAAAATGATATTGATATCATTCAAAATCCTGCGTTTCTTTCGAGATTGTCGCCTAAATAAGAATAAATTCAGCTAAAGCTGTATTTTTCTCAGGGCAAAAGAACATTAACCTGTAATAATATTTTTTATTCTTATTTAGGCGAAAATCTGGATGAAATGCAAGATAGAGAAAAGTGCCAAGATACTTTTCTTTAGCACTTGTTGAGAGAAATAACTTTTCTTCTTTGACTTTTTTCGCATCTGGTCTTGCTTTTTCACAAAATGCAAATATTCATTTTTCAGTAACAAACAAGAATGGTTTTTCCTCTCCTAGAACTTCGGCACAAGAGAAAATTGGCATGAGATATATTTGCCATAATAGTACCGACCTAGAAAAAAATTAAGCAAAAAAAAAAAAAACACTGGCCTTTTTGAGAAAATTGAGTTTCAAAATTTTCAGAAAAACCGCCACCATTATGTCAGTTTTAGGAATTTTCCAAATTCTTTTGTAAATTTCGAGAGAGTTATAAGTTTTTAAAGTTCAAATACTCATAACTTTGCTGAAAAAAACAAAACATTTCATCCGAGGCCGATTCTGTGATTCGAATGTGTTCAGCCTGCATGATTTGGAATGAATTCGGTCTAAAATATTTGAAAATGCTATGAAATTCTATGAAATCGGACCTTTCCTGAAATCAATGAAAAATTAAAATATCTTTAGAGTCTCCAAACTCCATTGGAATCTTTCAAAATATCCTAAACCTTATAGGTATTCAAAAATACCCTAAAATATTTAAAAATAATTCAGGAAATTTCAGAAATCGATATAGACCTGAATACAATTGCGGTCACCCATGGGTTAACTTTTTAAATCCCTGACTTCCAGGGTTATTCCTAGCCTGCAGCGACCCTAAAGACAAAAAATTTCCTTACCTTAATAGCCTTTTCAGCTCCCTCGACGTTCCTCTTCCTATTTCGATCATTGATATACGAAATACTCGAAATGGTCGCCGTCCTCATTTTATCAAGTTCAGAGGCTCTCTCTTCGAGTTCCGACAATTCTTGAGTCAATCGAGTCGACTCTTCATTATCTCCTCGACCATTCGCTACCTCCCTCTCCCTCATCAACTGAGCCTTCTTCATCGCATAATTATACGGATTTTGTTTAAATCTTCCCTTCTCCCGAACTATACTCTCAACGTCCTCCTCTTTAAATTCATAAGACATCGCTTCCTTGATATCCTTGATCTTCGTCTCTACCTCGTCAAAAGTGGGAGGCGACACGCCCTGAGTAGAACATAACCTTTTCCACTCGAAGAATTCCGACTCCGTGAATTCTTGATTCGAGATAAACTCCAGTCGAAAGACGCGCTCGGAAAGTCCTTGTCGAAGTCTCAGACCCTTATTCGTTCTCGTCTTCCCCAACTGGTAAATCTTGGCTGTCTCGACTACGCCGCTGATTTCTGCAACTTTATAAACGGGCGTGCCGTGCCTGTTATTTCCAATTCCGATCCTCACATAGCAACCCTGAGCGACCCGAGAAAAGAAGGGCAGATGCACAAATCTCTCCATCTTGTAGCGCGACAGGCGGATTTTGTTCAGTTCTGCATTGGTGCTTACATAATTCGGTTTCTTCATTTTGTCACTCATCTCCGATCGATTATCATCCGAGTCTGAACCTTTGTCGTCGCTAGACGACAATCTGCGATTCGAAGTTTTCTTTTCCGCGTCATCTTCTTCTCCACTATCCGACGAATTACTGTCATCTGAGTAAATGTCAGAAGCCTTGAGTTTCATTTTATTAGCTTTGTGATCATCATCCAGTTCCTCCTCTTCTTCTTTCGCCTTTGACTGCTCCTCTTCTATTCTTTGCTTCTCTTTTTCATCTAGAAAAATAAGTTTAATATGTACAGGTCTCGGACGCGTTTGAAAAATCAAAAACATAATGGAATCTGTTGAGACCCTCAAAAATTTCTGGCAAGCTTGTCAATCTTTGAATTTCCTTTGAAATATATTAAATATCACTGAATATCCTGAATGCCTTTTTAAAATACTAACAAATTTGCGGAAACACTAAGAAATTCTTTGAAAACAATTAAAAGTCGTAAAGTCTCGTTTTGTTTTTCATATCTTCAAACCTTTAAAACTCCACAATGCTCTTTACAATCCTTTGAACTACACTAACAGATTTTTAATCGCTTGAAATCTTTTAAATCCATGAAAATCCCTTGAATTCTGTTGAAATCCTCTGAAAACTTTGGAAAACTCTCTAATTTTTTAAATCTATAAACATTTCTTACAGTCTTGTGGGTTTTTTAAAAATCTTATAACTTCCATAACAACTGTATAATCCATTGGAATTTTTTAATCTCTGGAAACTTTCTATAATCCTACAAAATATTTTGAAATCTTATGAAATTCTTAGGAATCACGTACATCTTGAAACCTTAGTTATATTTTTAAAGTGATTTTAAAATGTTTCAATTTCATAAATCATCCAAGAGCGCACAAAATTCATAGAATTCTTAACAAATTTCATTCCCTTTCATTTACTGCCTAAAGTTCTCCGGAAATCCTTTGAAATTTCCTAAAAAACCTTGAAATCCCTTAACATATTTAGATCCATTAAAATGTTTAAAATCTCTTTACCATAAAAAATGCCTTGAAATCTCTTAAAATCTTGGAGATTCTTTTGGATTTTTTGAAAATAATTTGTAAGTTTTGAAACCCAATAGAATCCCTTGAATTAAAAACAATTTTCCTATAAAATTGCGTAGGTCTGGTAAAATTTCTACAAATCTTTTGAAATTCCGTAAATTACTTTGCAACTTGCAGTATCTTCCAAAAATTTGAAATCTTTTGACATCAGATGAAACTTTTTGAAATCTCTTAAAATTCTGTTAAATAATCTAAAATCTTTGAAACCTTCCCTATCACATCGCGTTAGTCTGCGAAAACCTCTAAAAATCCTGTAAAGTATCTTGAAATAGGTAACCTTTTAAATTTTTGTTAAAAATTTTGAAATCTGAAATCAGATAAAACTGATTAATACCTAATTGAATTCCTTGAAACCCTCTTTGAATTTTTAGAAATACTATAAAAGCTTTAAAGCCATATAAAATCCATTTAAATCCGTGAAATAAGTTAAAATCCCTTGAAATCAGTAAAAATCCTTTAAAATCCCTTTTAATCTTGCCTATAAAATCGTACAAGTCTAGCAAGATCCCTTAAAATTGGTAATGTTTCTTAGAATTTCTTTAAACATTTGAAAATCTTCTCAAATCAGAAGTAAGTGCTTGAAATTTCTTAAAATTCCATGAACTTTTTTCAGAATTTTTTTAAATACTATAAAAGTTCTGAAAAAATAGTATCCTATCAAATCATTGAAAAGATTTAAAATCCCCTGGAAATGTTGAAATCTTTATAAGATCAAAAGGGTACAGTAAAATCCCTAAAATCCTTTGAAATTACGTAAATTACCCTAAAATTTGTAATACTTGTTACAATTTCTTTAAAAAATTGAGGATCTTAAATCAGATGAAACTTCTTCAGATCTCTTTAATTTTTTTTTAAATTCTCTTGTCATTTGAAAAAATATTCTAAAAGCTTTAAACCCCTATAAAATCCCTTGTAATTTTTTCAACAATTTTAAAATCTGAAATCAGATGGAACTTCTTGAAACCTCTTAAAATTGCTTGACATTCTTTAAAAAAATTTAAAATGAACCAAAAGTTTTGTAACCCTGCAAAATCCTTTAAGAAACCTAAAATCAGTTTCCATTCATTGAAACACTTCCTATAAAATAACGCAGGCTTGGTAAAATCCCTACAAATCTTTTGAAAGCTCATGAATTATCTTGAAATTTATGTTAAAAAATGTCTTCAGAAATTCTGAAATCTCTTAAAATCCCTTACAATTCTCTTAAATTTCTTTAAAATATTCTAAAAGCTTTAAAGCCCTGTAAAATACCTTGAAATTCTGTAAACATTTCTTATAAGATCGCGCAGGTCTTGCAACATCTCTAAAAATCTTTTGAAATCCCATAAATTATCCTGAAATTTATAATATCTCTTAAAATATCTTCAAAACTTTGACCATTTTTTGAAATCAAATGAAATTTCTAAAAATCCATTGAAATTCTCTAGTAATTTTAAAAAAATATTCCATAGGCTAGTAAACTCTCGAAAATCCGTATAAATCCTTTGAAATTAAATGAATTATCTTTTAATTTGTAATATCACCTAAGTTTTTTCAATCATTTTGAAATCTAATATCAGACGAAACTTTTAGAAATCTCTTAAAATTGCTTGAAATTCTTCTGAAATCTTTCAAAATAAACTAAAGATTTGAAACCCTGCAAAATTTCTTTAAAATACCTGAAATCAGTTAAAATTCTTTGAAATCCTTCCCATAAAATAGCGCGCAGGTCTGGTACAATCCATACAAATCTTTTGAAATCCCATAAATTATCTTGAAATGTGTAATATCTTTGAAATCCCTTATAATTCTCTTGACATTTTTTAAAAGCTTTAAACACCTATAAAATACCTTGAAATTCTTTAACTGTCTCTTATAAGATCGCATCTTCAAGTGTGTAATATCTCTTGAAATTTCTTCAAAACTTTGACAATTTTTTGAAATCAAATGAAATTTCTAAAAATCCATTGAAATTCTCTAGTAATTTTAAAAAGATATTCCATAGGCTAGTAAACTCTCGAAAATCCGTATAAATCCTTTGAAATTAAATGAATTATCTTTTAATTTGTAATATCACCTAAGTTTTTTCAATCATTTTGAAATCTAATATCAGACGAAACTTTTAGAAATCTCTTAAAATTGCTTGAAATTCTTCTGAAATCTTTCAAAATAAACTAAAGATTTGAAACCCTGCAAAATTTCTTTAAAATACCTGAAATCAGTTAAAATTCTTTGAAATCCTTCCCATAAAATAGCGCGCAGGTCTGGTACAATCCATACAAATCTTTTGAAATCCCATAAATTATCTTGAAATGTGTAATATCTTTGAAATCCCTTATAATTCTCTTGACATTTTTTAAAAGCTTTAAACACCTATAAAATACCTTGAAATTCTTTAACTGTCTCTTATAAGATCGCATCTTCAAATGTGTAATATCTCTTGAAATTTCTTCAAAACTTTGACAATTTTTTGAAATCTTTAAAACTTTAAAATCTTTAAAACCCCATAAAATCCCTTGAGACTCCATAAATTATCTTTAAATTTGTAATACCTCTTACCCTTTTTCAAAAATGTTAAAATCTGACACATCAGACGAAACTTTTTGAAATTTCTTAAACTGGCTTGAAATTTTTTTGCAATGTTTTAAAATAATCTAAAAGCTTTGAAACCCTGAAAATCCTTTAAAATACATGAAATCAGTTTAAATTCTTTAAGATCTTTCCTCATAAAATAGCGCAGGTCTGGTAAATTCCCTAAAAATCTTTTGAAATCCCACAAATTATCTTGAAATGTATAATATCTTTAAAAATTTCTTCAAAAATGTTGAAATCTCCTTGAAATTTCTTAAAATTCTCTTCTTTGAAGGCAAAGTAAAAAAAAGATGTTATCCAACAAATTTAAAAAATGGTATCTATGTACAAAAATCGCTCTAATTAATGCACTCGATTTTTATTAAATTAAATTCTTACCTCGTTCTTTCTTCTCTTCTCGTCTCGCTTTAAGCAGGGACATCGCGTGGAACTTTTTATCCTGCTTCTCTTCTATCGTTTTCTTCCTGTCTTTGCTTCGTTCTTTCGGATCAGGTGCTCTTTCCATTTTCTTTTCTTTGTCATCAGGCCCCTTTTCTTTCTTCTTTGACTCTTTGTGCTTCTTCTGTTCCTGCTTCCGCACCATCCGAAGTTTCCTTTCGATTTCGAACCTGGTCTTCATGATTTCTCGTTGTTCTATACGCTTGAATATTTCCTGTTCTCGCTCTTTTTCAGACATCTGAGCGAGGCGAGCTTGATCCTCCTCGTCTCCCATTAGTCTATCGTCATAGCCATCATTGAATTCTTCGTCCTGGCTCGATTCAGAAGCGCTTGCATCCGAATCTGACACTTCGCCTGTTTAAGAAATTAAATTATATGCATACCATAATCAATAAATAAATTCTAAGAATATAAATACAGGGACCACAGCGCAAAATTCGCAAAAAAAGGGGAAATATGGTACATTTTCATAAAAACGGGAAAAGATTTAACATTTGTTTTTACACGTAAAGAACACATAGTTTTTAAACAATTTTTAATCAATTTTTTACGATTTATGACACTGAAGATTTTTTAAATTTGATATGCTTAGGTCGTTTAAAATTCATTTGAAGCGACATAAAAACAGCGCGAGAAAACATCAAATTCATTAAATTAATACTTATAAGCATAATTCAAAATTTCTGTATAAGATTTGTTATTTCACCCTTGCTGTAATTAGTATTTTTAATGTAAATCAGAAACCACACTCTCCAATGCTATTAAAATCAAACAATCCTCAAATAATCATCCCTGGATTTTTATTTTATAATATGAAAACAAACTACTTAAAAAAGCATAATAACATATTTTTAAATATTAAGAGTTCGAAACAATTTTGAAACAAAATCTTCTAAAATTCTTTTGAATATTTTTGAAAAACTTAAAATATTTAAAATACTTTTAAATTTGTTTAAAAAATGCTGAAATCCGTAAAGATCCCTTAAAATAAAACTTAATTTATTCCCTAAAATTCTATGAAAATGCGTTAACATATTTTTAAATCCTTTGCAAACGTAAAACTCCATAAAAATATATAGAAATTATTTGAAATTCCATGAAAGAAACTAAATTAAAGTTATTCATTAAATTTGTTTAAATAAACCCTTTAAACAAAATGCAAGCGCGTTCACATCCCTGGATTTTTATTTTATAATATTAAAAACAATTTGAAAATCTATAACGAATTTTTAAGTATTAAGAGTTCTAAACATTTTTGAAACAAAATGTTTCGAAATTCTTTGGAACCTTTTAAAATAACTTCAAATTTTTTAATCTTTCGAAATTTGGCAAAATTCTGCATATACCATGAAAATGTCAAAATCCGTAGAAATATCTGGAACCAAAATTTAATTTATGTCCCAATCTTCTCGAGAAACTCGTTAAATCCCTTGCAATCGTAAAAATCCATTAAAATATGTAGAAATCATTTGATATTCCTTGGATGTAAATTAAATTAAAATTATTTATTACATTTCTCTAAAAAAAAAGAAAAAACAAAATAACAGGACGCGTTCATCCCCCTGTATTTTTATTTTCTAATTTTAAAAACATCAAGTATTAAAAAATTCATAAAAAGTTTATTAATATTCGGAGTTCTAAAATTTTATGAAACGAAATGTTTCGAATCTTTTAAAATAAATATAAACTTTTAAAATCCTATGAAACTTTGATAAGCCCTTCATATTCCCTTGACATGTTTTAAATACGTAGAAATTTCTTGAAATATAATTGAATTCCTTAAGTTCTCTAGAAACACCTCGCTTCTTTAATAAAATAATATTTTCTAACATTAAAAATATAATAATGTTACGAATAGCTTAAAATATAAAAATCTTTTGAAATAAAACGTAATTCCTGAAGTTTTCTAGAAATTTAAAATTCCATGAATGTACATTAAATTTCTCTAAAAACGCCGTTTAAATAAAATAATATTTTATAATATTAAAAACATAAACTACTTAAAAATCCATAATAACAAATTTTTAAATATTCGGAGTTGACATTTGTTTAAAACAAAATCTTGTATCTTTTAAAATTTACTTAAAATACTGCTAAATTTGTCAAATTCCTTGATATCTTCTGAATCGTAAACATCAATTACAATATGTAGAAATCATTTGAAATTCCGTGACTAGCAACTGAATTAAAGTTAATTAAAAAAATATCTAATTTGTATAGAATAAATGAAAAAAAAATTTAGCTTCAAAGTTTTATTGAAATCCTGAATAGTTTAGTTTGAAATTAGTCAAATTTACGGAAGTTAAATTAATTATAGTAAATAATTCTATAAGTTAAAAAACCAGATTTCACCACTCGTGGTAGGATTTTTTAGTTTTGAGTAGAATTGAATTCTATTTGCAAATATGGTATATCTAAAGACAAAAGGAGAAGTTTTTCAAAAATACAGGAAAGACTGAACCCTGCGAGTATATAAACTGTAAAAACTGGATCATATGAAATTTTTTTACCTTCTTCTAATTCTGAGACTTTAGCCGCTTCATCATCCTCGGCATCATCTTCACTTTCTTTCGCTGATGCTTCGTTCTTTTCTTCTTCTTCTTTTTCATCTTCCTTTTCACTATCACTATCTTCGGAGCTAGACTTTGTCACCTTCCGCTTATTTCTTTTGGCTGGAGCTTTTTTCTTTTTCTTTGCTTTACCACCTTTTGCACCCCAATCGTCATCTGAACCTGATGAATCAGAGTCGGAAGATTTCTTTGCGGAAGCTTCTTCAGCAGCTGATGATTCACTTTGGGATTTTGTTACTTTTTTCTTTGAAAGTGTCAGTAGCCCCTATTTAGAAAATAATAATAAATTTAATAATCTTTATTCACCAAGTAGGAAGTCATAATAAAAAAACACAATTTTAAAAAACGATAATTTCAAAATATCGTTCTAGCAATATTTAACTGACAAACTGGGAAGGTTGGTTACTAAATCCCAATTTCGAAATTCTCTTACTGTTCTAAATTTTTCTCCTGGATATAAAAACAACCTTACACCTGCAAGATGAATAATTTTAATGCAAAATAAGGTTTGATTATAAATTTTTTTTAATCACTATTAGTGATAATATTCATACAGAATTTTATAAGCGACCATCAACAAACTACGTAAGACGTACGTAATATAGACGAATTTTCAACCAATTAGTTCATTTTTCAACTGAAAACAATGAATATTCGATAAAAGCAATTAATTCTCAGCGAAACTTTCTTTTTCAACCAAAAACAGGTAAATTAAACAAAAACGAAATTCGAATTTTTAACTAATTATTCGAATCTTCAACCAAAACAGACTAATTTGTAAACCAAAACAAGGATTTTTCAACAGACGATTTTCAACCAAGAAATATACTTCAGTCGATGAAGAAAAAAAAAATTAATTTCCAAATACAGTTGAATTTTCAACTGAAGATAAAATTTCATTGAAAAATGGAAAAATTAAATTTTCAGTTGCATAAATTAATTGTAAAAGAAAGGGTTTTCAACTAAAATGATGAATGAACAACAAACAAATGATTTTTTTACAAAGTAGTTACACTTTCAACTAAGTTAGTTGACTTGTCAAGCAAAGAAGAATAACTTTTAACGAAAAATGCAATAGTTGTTACTTCAATCAAAAAATATTTTAATTTTTAAACCAAAAACCGTTGACATCGATAAAAAATATTAAATTTTAATAAAATATATGAATTTAAACCAAATATTTAAAAAATTAATATTAAAAAAATCTATTAGTTAAATTTTCAACCAAAAAGATGAATTAGTCATCAAAAAGATTAATATTTTACCACAAAAGTGAAAATTTCAACAAATTACATGAAGTTTTAACCAAAGAGATGAAAATGCAAGTAATGAGATTACGTTTGTACTGAAAAGATGCTTTTTTAGCAAAATAGTTTAATTTTCATCTAAAACAGATAAATTTTCAAATTAAACTAGAAGTTCAATTTTCAGTAAAAAATAAACTTTCAGCCAAACAAAAAAAAAAATTTCTACGAAGTGGTTATATTTTCAACAAAAAGTATAAATTTTCAACCAAAAAGAAAATGTTTCTATCAAATAAGACGAATTTTCAACAAAATAGTCAAATCCCCAGCCAAAACAGATTAAATTTCAACCTAACAGTTTTTATTTTTTACCAAAGAAATTATCATGTCACTAAAACAACAAATCTTAAACGCAAAAAGACGAATTTTCAAGCAAAAAACATTAATTTTCTAACAAAATAAAAGTCTAACACAAAAAGACGAGCTTCTAACAAAATAAATGAATTTTCAGCTAAAAAAAAATAAAACTTTAAGCCAAAATGGAATAATCAGTTAAATTTGCAACCAAAGTAAGAATTTCGTAATCCAAACGATAAATTATCTACCAAAAAATGCCCTTTTTTTAACCAAATCCATGCATTTTTAATCAAAAAGATAAAAGTTCAAATAATCAGCATTATTCTAGCAAAAAGACCATTTTTAGTCAAAATGGTTGAATTTTCATCAAAATCAGATCAGATAAATTTTCAACTTAGAGCAGTTAGATTTACAGTAAAAAATAACTTTTCATCTTTTCAACAAAGTCAAATAAATTTCCGACCAAAAAGATTTATTTTTCTCATAGGAGATAAAGCCTAGACCTAGATAAAATTTTACTAACTCCTTAAATTAACTTGCCATATGGCTTTCAAACTATCTTTTTAAAAAATGTTAATATTTGCTCTAGGGTTTATCTTCTATGAGACGATTTTTTTGAGGTTATGACGCTCCAATTCTCACTTTTAACAACACTGAACGTTCTGCAATGAAATTGTTTCTAATTTTCGCACAGAAAGTAATTCCACTTTCAACTGAGTTAGTTGAATTCAACCAAAAAAGAAAAACCTCCAACAAAATAGTTGAATCCTCAACCAAAATAGATTCATTTTCAACAAGATCTATGAATTGTAAACAAAAAAGATATATTTTTGTTAACTTTTACTAAGATAGATGAATTTTGGACGTAAAAATACGAATTTATATTTTAAAAAAAGTTTTTTTAAACAAAATTGTTGAATTTTCAATAAAAATATTAAAATTAACTTCAACTTCAGTATATCGAAAATTCCGTAAACAGTTTTAAATGCCTGACTCTCTACAATTCCCTGACCTGTAGCAACCCTATCTTTTCTTATATATTTGTCTATAAAGAACCGGAAAGGAGGTATTTGAAGATCCAAGTGCAATTTGTAAACTTTTTTTGGTGTCGTGATTTTGGTACATAAAATGGTTCACTATTAGATTTCATTTTGACCTAAAAAAAGTTAACCTCGCCAACTCAAATTTGCTGATCCATTATTTCCTCATTTCCAAACGTTTCGGTCATTTTATGCATGAAATAGACTAGGCAATTTATAAATAAATCTAAAAAATCGTAAAGACATCAAGGTCGATATGAACAAAGCTATACGACCCTGTTATGTTCGTGGCTCGTGTCTGTCAACGTCACGCTTCTTGCATCACGATTAATTAAATAAATAAATTATCTGTACACGTGAATGGTAAATCATTCGCGAAATTTTAAAGAACGAAGGACATGCATCAAAGTTACTAGCTTTCTCGGGTAATGAATAAATGTGCCTAAAAATGGAGCTGAGGATAAATTTTAGGTTATGAGAGAAGGAACTCACATTCTCTAGATCTGAGCCACTATCATCTGAGCTTCCACTACTGTCTGAGTCGATGAGGGCTTGGCTTTTCCTCTTTGCAGCCATGATTCACGAGTATTTTATAGTTTAAAACGTGAAAATAATTAAGAACTGCACCTTCCACGAAATAAAAATACAACTCGAGGCATCACCAAACGCGCGAAAACCAGCAAAATTCTGTGACTCATGGAGTTGGAGGGGGACCACGTGACGCGTGTAGAGCGCATGCGTCAAATTGATTTTTCAAATTTAAATGAATTTAGTTTATAAGTGTATTATCAATTTGTAATGATCGTAATAATAATCAACATTTTTGGGCTTCTAAATATATTTTTAGCTTTTATCAATATAAATGTAATTATATAAACTGTTTTCCTTTTAATTTATAGTAATTTCCTGTAATTGCCATTGCTTTTTCAGTCCTTACACTCTTGCATGCTAGGTTGCCTTGCACCAGGCGAAAAGAGTGACAAAAGACGGGAATTTTACAATAAAATTATTAAAAAGTTAAAAAAATTACCGCGATTTCTAACTAATATTTTTAAAATACTTTATGATTGTTAGTGTTGGAAACCCGCCTTTATGAATGGATAGGACTTTCACTTTTTTCGTAATAAAAAAAATTTGAAAATTGACAAAGTATTGAAAGTTTTTAAAATTATTTCCTAAAATTCCGAAAAAGAATGTGGACGATTTTTAACAAAAAAATTTCAATAAGCAAGATTATAAAGTTTTATAAAAAAATTCAAGTAAGTTTAAGAGAAATTTTAAAGTATTAAGAAGATTCCAAAATAATTTAAAAGTTTGAAATATTCCAAAAACGTTTTAAAAAATGTTCGTTTTTTTAATGTTTGAAAGTACAAATTTGTAAGCTTATCAAGGATTTTAAAAGGTCTCACGATCATGAAAATAATTTTCCTAAAAATTATGTGAAAATTTAAACTATTTTTTTTATTAAAACACTAATATCTAGAGAATATTTGAAAATCCTGGAAGAGTTGTAGGCCATTTTTTACTTTTACAGAATTTTGAAAAAATTCGCATAATTTAAGAAGATATTTAAAAGGTTTAAAAGTATTAGAAATAGTTAAAAAAAAGTGATTTTTTGAAAAGATTCACAAAAATGTTACATAAAATATAAATTTTGGAACAAAAAAAATGTGGTGCTCTTTAAGATGTTTAAAGGGCTTTAATAAAACAAAAATCTTTTTTTTTTCATTTTCTCGAAAAATGTTCAATGATTTTTTATGTTAAAAAATTAATTTTTTAATAAAAATTAAAATGGATATATAAATAATTTTAAATTATTTAAAAAGATTTTCCAAAATATTAGGAATAAATTGAGATGGCTGAAAAATCTTTTTCGTTAAAAATTGAATAACTAGGTTAATAATGATCTTTTTGATTTAAAAATTAATTTAGTTTTGTTGAAATTTTGATTAATTTTTTGAATGTTAATTGTTTTTGTTTATAAATGCAATTGCTTAAAAATGAATATTTTTTATGAATAATTCATCATTTCTCATCCGTCCTTTTGGTAGAAAATAAATCTGTTTCGTTTAAAATTTATAATTCTATTTTAAAAAATTGAACTTTTTTGTAGAAAGTTTGTCTTTCTTAAAACTAGATAATTTTTTTTAGTTAAAAATGCAACTGGTAATTTTTTTTAGAATTCAGATACTTTGTGCAAAATTTGTCTTCTTAAGGAAACTGACAAAGATTTCTAATTTTTTTCCTAAAATTCCGAAAAAGAATGTGGACGAGGAAGTATAAAAAAGATTCGAAATAAATTTAAAACTTAAAAAGATTTTTAAAAAGTTAGAAAACTACATTTTTCAATATTTGGAAATAATAATGTTTAAAGGTTTCAAGATTATGAAAAAATTATTTTAAAATTCATATGAAAATGAAATCTGATTTTTTATTTTGAAAAACTAATTTTAAGAGAATATCTAAAAAGATTTGAAAATATTTAAAAAGATTTCCAAAAATTATCATAAAAGAATCTGGAATAATTGAAGTCAAGTTTTGTAATTTTCCAAAATTTTAGAAAAATTGTTGCAAAAATTCGATCAATTTTTTGAGATATTTAAAAGGTTTAAAAGTTTTAGCAATTGTTGAAAAATAATTTTTAATTTGAAATCAATTTCAAAAATGGTAAAAAAAATATAAAGCTTGGACGATTTCGAAAAAATAGAAGCTTTTACGTATTTTAAAAGGCTCCAAGAAAATAAAAAACTGTTGTGGAGATTTCTTGAAAAATTTTTACTTTCAAAAATTATTTTAAGTTAAGTTTTCAAGTTATAAAAATATTTCAAAACATTTCTACAAAAGTCGAAAATATCTGGAATATTAGAGGTTATTTTTATAATTTTGAAAGATTTTTTGTCATTTTAGAAATCGTAGTAATCAGTTTTAAATACATTTATCTTCTAAACTTATAAAAGTCCTTAATATTTTTTAAACTGGCTCGAATTTTTCTTCAAATATGGCAAAATCTTAAAAAGTTATACTTTTTCGAGATTTCAGATTTTTTTCTTAATTTCTCCTAGAATCTTAGAAACAAATAAACTTAAAAATGAAATGTTGATTCGAAATCTTTCAATGCTGTAATTAAAATTATTTCCCCCATAAAAAAATAATTTGAGTGCATTTTTTTCGTTCATGACGTTGCAATCTTTTTTGGTTGAAAATTAAACTATATGGTTAAAAACTCGTTTTTTTGGTGTAAATATGAATCTTATTTTATTGAGAATTCCACTATTTTATTGAAAATTGCCTTTTTCGTTAGAAATGGAACTGGCTGAAAATCAATATTTTTGATTTAAAAATGAAACTGTATTTAAAAATAAATCTTTTTTGATTAAGGGTTCATAATTTTAGTAGAAAATTCATCTCTTCGGGTGATAATTTCACTATTTTGTTAACAATCCATGTTTTAGGAAGCAGATAAATACTTTCGAAAAAATTAATCTGCTTTGTTAAAAATTTATATTTTCACGTTGAAAAATTGATTTACCTTTTTTTTTATTTAAAATTAAAATAGTTTTTGGTTAAAATACCATTTGTGTATTATATTTCCCATTGAGAATACATTTTTAAATATAAAATTTATTGTTTAAATTTCAAGAACATAACATAAAATCCTATTGAGCAACGTGAGGTAAATAATCTTTTTTTGCTGCAATATTTAAAAAAATATAGAATAACTTATTCCCTAAAAAATATGAAAGGTATAATTTTTGAGAATGCTTCTTAATTTGATAGATTTTTAAAGATTAGAAAGTTTCATCTCAAAAACGTTTGGTAATAATTTTCAGACGCCAAAGAGATTTAAAGAATTTTTAACTAGATATCTGAAAAAGTACCGCTTTTTTCTACTAATGAATTAATAAACGGGTTTAAATTTTCAAAAAAAAAAAAAAAAAATATGAGTGATACATTTAAGGGATTAAAAAGCCTAAAAATTTTAAACAGAGATTATTTTTACATTTACGAAGCTTATACATGCTGAATATTGAAAAAAATTTATTTATCATTTAATCATTAGGATGACGAATGATGCTACAGTATCCAAATTTCGAAATTCTTTAAGTTTCCTAACCAATTTTCCATTTTCCTTGAAGTTATACATTTTTTTTAGGTATAGAAACATTCTTACGGCTAGGGGTTCACTAATGTTAATTTAAACACATTTTTTTTCTAAATATATTTTAAATACTTTTAGTGATAATAGACGTAAAGAATTTTATAAGGGGTTATTCTCAAATTACGTAAGACACACGTAAAATATGAGAACTTTCAAGCAAATAGTAGAGCTTTCAAGTAAAAAAATAAATTTTGAACCAAAAAATGAAAGACATTAATTTTCGATTAAAATAATGAATTCTTAACTTAGAAAAATTATATTAAAAAAATTCTTCATTTTTTATCCAGAGTGTCAATCTTCAATTAAAAAATGTATTTAAAAAAAAGTGAAATAGCTGATATTTTTAACCAATTATTTGATTTCTTAACAAATAACAGAGTAATTTTTAATAAAAAAAAAGGAATTTTTCATCAATTGCGATAAATTTTAAACTAAGCAAGATTTGCCAGTCAATAAAACAAAAGAATCTCATCTAAAATGTTGAGTTTTTAAGTAAATAAAAACGGATTTTTGGCAAAAATGTTAAATTGTCAACCCAAAAATATGCATTTTCTATCGAAATAATTGAAGTTTTACCCTGAAAAATACAATTTTTTAAAATAAAATAGATGAATTTTTAACGAAATAGTTATATTTTTAACCAAATAGACAAATTTTCCGCAAGAATAAAATAGTTGAATTTTTATTTAGAAATATTGAATTTTACCCAAAAAAGGGAATTTTCAGTGAACTAGTCGAATTTTACACCAACCCATTTTTACTTTTTAACTAAAATTAAAAATCGTTAACCAGAAATTAAATTTGCAAGAAAGTAGTTAAACTTTCAACAAAGTCGTTAAATTTCCAATTAAAACTAATTTCCAATTTTTAAAAAATTTTCAACTAAAAATGGAAAAGTTTAATTTTCATTGAAGACAATTATTTTTCATCAATATGGTTAAACTGTCAGAAAAATATTTCACATATGAATTGAATTTCCAACCAAGAAAATTTATTTTTACCGAAGAAGAATAAGTTTCTACAGGAAAATACGCCGAAGAAGATTATTTACAAGTTTCACAATATAGCCTTCGTAATTCTCATTGTTTCAATAAACCTGAAATTGTTGCACAACTGGTTCAATTCTATCGAAGAAATACCTATTTCGTCTTGTTTGTTAGAAAAAATCATGATGAAAAATTCCTGGAATTTTAAATTCTAGCTGAAAGTTATTTTATTCAAGCAGAAATCTAAATCCGGCAATAAAACTTTGATAAGAACAAATATTTTTCTTGGATGTGTTTTCTAATAAAGATAAATAAAAATTAAATACAGAGGACAGATTTATAAATGTTTGAGTATTTCTCATTTTAAAGGATACTGTCTCAAAAAGCTCAGTATATAAATGACCCGACTTTTTGATTTTTCTGATATATTTATACATACCTACGCCCATAATGAAGTTTTTGATCATTGCTTGCGGGGCAGTATCTGTTGGTGAGTATGCGCGAAGTTTACAGGCTGATTTTTTTAAATTGAAACTTTCAAATATTTCGAAAAATAGGCTTTCTATAAAAAAAATGTTATAAATCAAAATTTAATCACTCTGAGAAGTACATACACTGATGTTAAAATCGGTTTCCCAAGACCGCCCCCGGGGGTGGGGGCAACTTCAAAAAAAAAATGTAAAAAAAAGTCGAAACGAGAAAAATGTTTGAGACAAATTATACGAATTTTTATCCAAAGAATCCGAGTATGCAATAAAAAATAAGGTTTCCCTTTTAAGATTTCAAACTTGCCCCCACCCCCACCCCAGGGGGCGGTGTGGGGGAACCGATTGTAACATCAGTGTATGTACTCCTCAGAGTGATTAAATTTTGACTCATAATATTTTTTCATAGAGTGTCTATTTTTTGAGATATTTGAAAGTTTCAAGTTAAAAAAATCACCCGGTATAGATTAATTAAACCATTTTTACAATGTTATGTTTTTCACATTACAAGTTGCTTTGCTTTTTTCAACTTTATTATTAACAGTATTAACCTATGAATATATACGGAAAGAAGAATTATTATTAAAGCAACGTGAATATTGTATCTTCTGTATTCGCAAAGATATTTTCTTGATTAAATACTACTTTTTTAAAAGTGATAACTTCTTATGGTACAGTGTGAACTCGCAAAACTGGGCAATTGTAACGATTCTAGGGAAACATTTCCGTTCCTTTATCTCTCCTTCGCTTCTGCCACTGCCTGACTTGCAATGCCTCTCTCTCTCTCTCTCTCTCTCTTTCGCTTCTTCTACTTCTCTCTCTCTCTCGCCACTCTCTCTCACTCTCTCCCCCCTCTCATTCTCTCTCCATCCTTCGCTTTGACACTCACACTGAGACTCTGATGGTATTCACAGTGTATAGTAGCATGCGCTCGTATATATACGTGATAAACGTTTTCAATGCATTTATTTAATCATATTAAACATACTATCAAATCGTCTAAATAATTCGAGTTATATTTCAACTATTTTTTATGTTGAAATAGTTTAAAGAAAAACCACTTCAGTTTACATCATATGAAGTTATCACTTTTGCCGAATTATATTTTTTGCGTAAAACGTGGAAAGGGATTTTTACATACCAGTATTTTTGATTAGTAGTTGATATTTACGAAATTTGATCAAAATCACCAATAAAAGTTATTTGATTTACTTGCTTCATAGAGCATAGAGTAAATATAATATTTATTTTTAAAATTTCAGGACGCTCAGAATGCTTAGATTCTGTACATAATCCGGAAAGGGAATATTCGCCAAGGAGTAAAGATTACGAGTCCGATGTTTAAAACTTAAAAAAAATGGCGGAGCGAATATGGCGGACAAGTATGCTAAATGAATTTTTGATTTAAAAAAATTGGTTCAAGGGGGTTTTCAAGGTCGCTGATTACGAATCCGATATCAAAATCTCCAAAGAAATGGCGCGTCGAATACAGCGGGTGAGTTTGCTGAATCAACTTTTGATTCTTTTTAAAATTGATATGACGGGGCTTTTTGAGCTCGCTGATTATCAATCCGATGTCTGCCGTATTGGATCAATAATGTAAAAAAAAATTTGACATCGGATTCGTAATAAGCGAGCTCAAAAACCCTCTTATACTAATTTTGAAAATAATCAAAAGTTCATTCAGCGTACATGCTCGCCATTTTGGATCCCTCACTTTTTTTTAGTTTTTAACATCGGATTCGTAATCAGTGGCCTATAACAATAACATAATTTGGGTCATTTTACGAACATTTTTTACTATTGCCCAACTTTTCGCAATTTCTTCCCACTGTGTGACATGTTTGGCTTGCAAAAAAAATTAATTTTTCATAAAGAGCAGGGACGAGCAACAGATTTTTATAAATTTCGATTCTATATATATTAATCGAATCATTCTGTAATTAAAAGGAGAAATTACCTGAAAAAAAATATATAGCTATCCCAATACCAGAAAATTTTTACACCTACAATACTTGTAATTCTAAGGCCTGATTAACGATTAAAAGCAGTTATAAAGGTAAAATTCGTTTTCTTCTCTCTTTTGCACTCTAGATACTATATTTGTTTTCTGTTTAAAATTTTAGAATTTTTTACTTTAGAAGTTTTGGCCAGCTTTTCGAGTTTTCCGACCATAGTAAAATGCTATTTTATTAGTTGTAACAACAAATTCATTAAATGCAGTGACTATTCAATTAGTATAAACAACTAATAAAATAGTTTTCCCAACAAATAAAATAGTAGTAACATTAATTAGTTGGCCTAACTAACCTTTTTTGTTGGTCATTTGTTACGTATTACACGCTCCCACGCCAGGACGAACTTAAGTCCATTGTACTATACACACGTTTTAGGGCGAGTTTCCTCGTGTACTGCAAAAAGAAATATTGTACGTAGATCCTTGTACTAGTGTAATGTAATATGTAATGTAACATGTAATGCAACATGCAATGTAATATGTAATGTAACATGTAATGCAACATGCAATGTAATATGTAATGTAATATGTAATGTGTAATATTTAATATAATATGTAATGTAATATGTTCGTTAGTCCGTAGTATAACATCTAATGTTACGTGTAGTGTATTATGTAATGAAATATGTAATGTATTGTGATAACCAAACTATTTATCATTTAATAAAAAGTTATCAATATCAGCAGACCATCTTCTTATAATTTTATATTCAGAAGTAAGGGTACTGTTACGTCTAAGCAATGCAAACGTACCTAAACAAAACAACTGACAGTAGGGACCCAAATAAATAAAAAAATTTAGAGAATGAACACAGAGAAAGCTCGCCTATTTGAACGGCCTTAAAACGTAAACGTTTCATAATTTAAAGGCAGCAGGGGCCCCCATCTCTGCCACGGCCTTCAGGTTATTTTTGCCAAGCGAAGTTAATTGTCTACCCCACCCTTGTATCTATCCATGCACCCTTAGCGACTTTTTCCACTGCGCATGTTCCGAAAAGTAAAGGTTGATTTGATATAAATAAATATGTACTAAATTCAAACCAACAAGGACTTCTTCCTCTTTGGGCTTCTTTTTAATTGGCCAGCCACTGACGTGAAAAGAGCGTACAAGGACCGTGGTGGGACGTGACAGAACTGCGAAATTTCAAATAGCCGTTTATGGGAGACTTCAAATAGGCAAACTTTCAAATAGGTGAGATTTCCAATGAACGAATGTTCATTGTATATAATGCAGTTAAAATCGACTTAATAGCTTTTAAATACATAGGAAGGTTTCATTCCTTAGAAATATATTTATCATGCCGAATACGTTCTATATATAACATTTCTTTGCTAGAAAAAAGCGGTTGTAACCAGAGACGGTGAAACAGTTTCATTTTGGGTGTGGAATAAATCTGATTACCCCCGCCCCCTTAAATTTCCTCAACAATTTGTTCAGCATAATATTTTGAAAAATCCTTTTGCAGGTTCTGTTAAGCAATCCGTGTGCATCGGGAGGGAGGTGCTAGGCGATTGTTTGCGAAATATATGAAAAGGGGACACGCGAGGATTCAGCCTGAGAATTATTGTCCAGAAAGTCCATTTTTAAAATTGTTTTGATTTTAATTTTAAGGAGTGCTACTTCTAGAGAAATTTAAGGCACATCTTTCTTTCTTTCAGCAAATATTTGTCGGTTTTACAGTTTTTGAAGTAATTGATAAAAACTAGATTTTTCGAAAACAAAAAATTTCAATCTTTTTTCACTTCAACTCGTGCTAACACAGTTAATTTTCAGAATATGTCAATATAAGTAATCCTAAGTAACATTATCAAGGCTTTTGAAAATAGCTAAGAAAGAAAAACGAAAATATTTTAATAAGCAAAAAAGATGTTAATTTTTTTGTGAGGCTTTGCAAAAATCATGAATTTCTACCTTGAAGCGCTTCGTTTATCGAGCAAATTTCAAGCAATGAAAAACTTACAGTGACAAAGTTGTTTATTAAGGTTCAAAGAAGTTTTTTGGAAATTTTCAGATCAATCGCTTTAATGGTTCAAAAATTATGAAAGTCTTAAATTACAAACGGAAATCATGACGCGGCTGCCGTATGCACGTGCCTCCTCGGTTACGAACGTTTTGCTGCGGACGTAAAGGGTAAGTCGGATACCAAAACAAAAATAATATCCGTTTGTGGTTTTCTTCTAAGATATACTATAAATAGGGCAAAGAAGCTGTGAATGGATTATTTCTTAAAAGACCTGCAAAAGTATTATTTTTAAGACAGGTTTATTTTAGTTAATACCCTCCTAATTTAAGAAAGAATCTCAAAATGAATCGAAGTAGAAATAGAGATAGGCATGAAGAGTTATAGCTTAAAAATAGAAAAAAATGTTCCAGAAATCAGGTACGATTAATAACTGTTATTAAAAATTTTTAATAATCTTTTATCATAATTTTAATATTTTAGGATTATTTATTTCTTGATTTCCTAAATACATTTTACTGAATAATTTATGGGTCGCCTAAAGTTATTGTTTCAATATTTTGATAAAGAAGTTGATAGAATCATTAGTTTGTTATTATTTCAGGGAAAAGAATACATTACAACGTCTAAAACTAAGAAAGCCGGTCTTAAAGATATTATAATAATGTGGAGAAAAATGCTACCAAAAATTTTTAAATCTTCAACAAGAAAAAGTACATAAAAACTTTTCTGATCTCGTTCGTAGCCAAAGTGGCACGTGCATAGGGCAGCGTCAAGACTTCCGCCTGTAATTTAAAACATTCATAATTTTTCAACCTTCATTGTAATTAATCTAAACCTTTTCAGAAAACTTCTTTGAATCTTAGTCAACAACTTTGTCATTGGAAGTTTTCCGTTGCTTGCAATTCGCTTGATAAACGAACCGCTTGAAGGTTGAAATTCATGATTTCTACAAAGTCTTAAAGCAAAATTAACAACTTTCTTGTTCATAAGAATAATCACGTTTTTCTTTCACGAGTAGTTCAAGAAGATTTTAACATGTAATTTACTGTCAACAGAATCTAAAAAGTTCCAAAATTGGCTAAGTTAGGACGAGTTTAAGTGAAAAAATATTGAAATTTTTAGTTTTTAAAAAATCTATTTTTTACCAGTTTATTCAAAACTTACAAATTTATAAAACTTACAAATTTTTGCAAAATAAAAAAAAGATGCGCCTTAAAATTATCTACAAGAATCGGTTCTTAAAATTGAAATTCGTACGATTTTTAAAATTGACTTTCAGGACAATATTTCTCAGGCTGAATCCATACACCCAACACCGTTTCCGTCGGCCCTGGTTGTAATAAAAATACGAAATTATTGTTCTAAATTAATATTTATTTTAGTCAATGAAATATTAAAGAAGCAACCGAATTTTATTATTGATTGAAAAAAATAAGAGTTTTGTTTAAAAATTATGTAGTTAATTAGAGTCTATAGACTGAAGCAAAGTTTTTCTTTATTGACAGATGTGATTACTTGACTCAAAGAAGCGTGCCCTAAATTTTTAACCCCATCTACTATTACCAAAATGTCATAATAAACTTTAGAAAATTTTAAGGGGTCATTCTTGTAGCTATTTACGAAAAAACGCTATCTTTGTGAATTCTATATAGGATTATTGATCAAGATATTAATGTACGATTTATTAGAGTTAATCAATGAACTCTTAAAAGACATTTTAAAAATTGGTTAAAAAAACTAAATAAACACGCTTTAACAGCAGATCGAATTAAAAAGTAGAAAATAATTTTTAAATAATAAGATGCTGTTCCAACAGCAATAGATACGCAACTAACTCTATAAAATCAATTATTTTTCAGAGACTTTAAAATAATTGTAAAGTTATGAGCCAAAAAAAATTATTATATAAAAAACGTAGGGTGTTTAACGTCAATCGTTACATATATTTTATTAGTAGCTATTTATAAAACTTAACTCAATAAAAAAAATATAACAAAACACCTCACGTTGGGGTGTTGAATTGGCTAGAAATCATGAATTTCAACTTTCAAGCGGTTCGTTTATCGAGCGAATTTTAAGCTACGGAAAACTTCCAGTGACAATGTTGTTGATTAAGTTTCAAAGAAGTTTTCTGAAAAGGTTTAGATCAATCGCATGGATGGTTCAAAAATTATGAATGTTTTCAATTACAAGCGATTTTTCACTTTTTAGTTCGATCTGCTATAAAAGCGTCTTTTTTAGTTTTTTAAAACTATTACTTATTTTTTACTTTTTAGTCGTTAAACGAAAATATTTTCCAAATATGTTGTTTAAAAATTTTTTTGCTAATTTTCGAGGTATTTTCGTGAAAAAAAGTATTGTAAAAATCAAAATTTTTTAATAAATTTTTTAGGGGACATAGCCATTGTCATACTTAATCTAAAACTTTTTGATTTTTCAGTTTCAGATTGCCCAGTTCCGTGAGGTTTTCAACAAGCCGGGACTTTCGTACTTTTCGATGTGTTGCGTTTAACTGGCCTTTTTTGTGTATAAAAAGTGTATAAAATGAATAAAAACTTTCTTTTTAATGTTTTTCAAGAGTGCATTTAGAAAGCTTAATAAATCCTACATTATTATTTTAATGAACAATTTCATATAAAAAATTACAAAGATAGCATTTTTTGCGGGGGTAGTTTATAATGTTTCTATAAATTGAAAAGAATTCCACAAAAATTAAGGTTTTTCGTTGGATTTCAAGGATTTCATGATAATTTCAAAAATTTCGGATAATATGTGGTTCGAAAGATTTTTCTAAAATTTCAAAAACTTTCAAAAAATCAAAAGGATTTCATAGGATTCATTAAATCTTGGGATATTGAAAAAGATTCCAAGGGATTTCAGAGGATTCCTGAAATTTAAAAATATTTAAAAATATTTTTAAGGTATTTTATAAGAGTTTCGAGGATTTCAGTAATTCTCAGGTTAAGGTTTTTTAAAAATAAATTTCAAAGGATTTCAAGGCATTTGAGGGCGTTTTAGAAGATTTCCAGGAATTTTCAACATATAAAAATTATTAAGAGGTACCATATCATATAATTTAAGATTATTGGATAAACATTTTTTATTTTAAAATAAATTTTTTCTACAAAAAAGAACATTCACTTTCATTTTTATCTTTCATAATTAAACAATTCTAAATATTGTAAACTTTTAAAGTTTAATGATTCTTAAAACGTCGAAAAGTATATGATTTCTTATTCGAATAATTTTTTAATTATTGGATTGGTCTCGGAAATACCTCAATACATTTTTTTCGAACAATTTTTTAAAGAATGACGTTATTTTTATCATTTCTGCAGTTTTTACATCAAATATATTAATTGCACAATAACTTTAAGTATTTAATAAAAATCAACATGTGACTACGTCTAACAGGATTTTTTATTTGTTTGAAAAAATTATTATTAAAAAAATATTTTTAACATTTTTTTAACAATTTCTCAACGCAGTATTGTTAGACTCAAAACTGTGTTCTCCAAACTTGCAATGTTACAAAAAACAATTTTTAACCATTTTTTTACGTCATTTAATATAGGCATACATTTGTGTGTCTCCATATCTGAATTTCAAACTTTTGCAATTAATTATAAACAAACTGGTCGCCCGATAAAAAAAAATATTTAAAAAATGATTTTTTCAAAATGAGAAAGTTTTTTACAGATATTGGTATGCTAATTTTCATTAAATACTTAAATGTTTATTTGCAATTAATATATTTGTTCAAAATAATTGCAAAACTTAAAAAATAATTATTAAAAAAATGGATTAAATCAGCACATTTAGATATATCTGAGGTGAATCAAAGATTTTTTCCATTGTTATTTTTGGTAGTTTAACTTTTCAAAAATGGCTTTTAAATCAAAATAGCTTGAGACTGAGTTTTTTTATGAAAAAATAATAATATTGCATGCCAAGATATTTTAATTAGTATGATAAATTGTTTTCTAAAAATAGTTATTAATACACTTGTATTAATACTTGTTACTATCATTAGAGTCTCAACTTAGTCTCATGCTCTTTAATTGGCAAAAATATGTCATTCTTTGTGAAAATGCAAAAATGTTAATTTTTTTCAATTTTATTATTTACAAACATTTGAATTCTGACATTTACGAAATAATATCAAAGATATATTATTTTTAGGAATATATGTAGCAATTCTGGTTATTAAAGGAACTTGAAGTCTGAAAAATCTAAAATTTAAAATTTTTTCCACATGAACTGTTTCTAAGAATGTTTATTGTTAACTTTTTAACTATTTTTGCGATTAGCAGTCATTCTGACAATAATTGAAAACCCTTTCAGTGCGTACAATTTTTTTTACTTAAAAGGATAAGGATGTCGAATTTGTTTATAAGAATTTAAATAGTTATATTTTATTAAATATCATAAAGCATATATTATTTTGAGGAATATCTGCAGCAATTTCGACGACCAAGGAAAATCCAAATATGAAAAAATCTCATAAATATTTTACCACAAAAACTGTTTATAACAACGAATAGCTTATTGCAACAAAGATAATATTAATTTTTTTTATAAACAATCCAGTTTTTAAGCAACAATTTATATTTATATACAACATTATGATAACAGTCGGGGCACTCCTTAGAAATCATATTGAGCATTTCACTAAATTAAAAAAAATTTTGGTTTATTTTCTTAACAACAACTAATGAGTGAAAGTGTTACTTCAAGATTAAAAGTAATTCGAAACTTTAATTTTCAGTTTTTCTTCAATATTAAAACAATCCTTAGTTACTATTTTTTGAAGTCCGAAAATAATTTTTGATGTCATGAACAAATTAAATAAACAAATGCATATCTTAGCCATGTCGCACTCTAAAAACCTTGTTCCTTTAACAAAATTAATTAAAAATTGACAATAAATAAATAATATGTACAATTAGTTTATATTTTATAATAATTGTTAATTGTTTAAGTAAATTGGACAACCAAACAAAAATTTTGGTCAATTTTCAAACGGCAGATTGTTTTTTAACGAATCAATTCTAAATCACTTAGAAAATTATTCGTTTATGATACTTTAATAACCACAAATAATTGTTTATTTAAAAAAAATATATAATCAAATTTACAGCTTGTCAGTAACTCAGGAAGGCCATCATTTATTATGAGACTTCGTCAGGTTACAATATTTTTTATTTCTTGAAAGTAATTTGATAAACAAGCAACTTTACTACTTAGTAAAAAATTAAAATGCTTTGTTGAAAATTAATTTTATTTGCTTAAAATTTATGTCTTCTGTTGTAAATAAAAATATTATGTTAAAAAAATTTGCCTCATTGATAAGAAAAATTAATTTTTTATATAAAAATTCTAGTATTTAAAATTGATGGCTTTTAGTTGAAAACTTAACTATTTGGTTAAAAATTAGGTTTGTTGTTAAAAATTCATATTAATTGGTTAAAGAGAAGATGTAAAAAATTTGGCTAAAGTTAAGGTCAATAAAAAAATTAAAAATTAAAATTAGTGAAACTTAATTAAAGTTATAAAAGTTTTGTTAAAAATTATTCTGTTTTATTTCAAAACTAAACTTTTTTGTTGTAAATTCGTTTTGATTAAAATTTTTACGGTTTTTATTTTAAATAAAATTTTTCCTTGATTTGAATGTCAACTATTATATCTTTCGGTGAGAATTAATTTGTCTGGCTTAAAAATGTAACTAGTTTGTTGAAAATTTGATTATTTTGTTAAAAACTCAAACTACTTTGTTAAAGTTTTATTTATTTTATTAAAAATTAAATTTTTGTTGAAAAGACGTCTTCTAGGATTGAAAATTCAACTTGATTCTAAAAAATTCGTATTTGTGGCTTAAAAATGTAACTGCTTGATTGTAAATGCAACTGTTTATTCGATAATAATTTTTTTGTTTAAAAATTCGATTTTTTGGCAACAAATTTTTTTTTTATGAAATTTAATGATTTTGTTGAAAATTCATCTTTTTTGTCAAAAAATTACCCTTTTGCTCGAAAATAAACTGCTTTGTTAAAAATTTGTTTATTTGGTTTAAAAATCAACTTGTTTGAATTGAAAATTTAAATTTGTCTGGTATAAATATTATTCTTTAAGAATTCAACTATTATCTAAAAAATTCATCTCTTTGGCTTGAAGATGCGACTATTTGATTAAAAATACGACTAATTGTGGTTTAAGTTCCTTTTTTAATTTAAATATTAAACCATTTGATTGAAAATACGTTTTTGTAGGGTGAAAATGTAACTATTTGATAATAAATGCAATAGTTTCGTCAAAATCAATTTGGTTGTTTTTTGAAAATTGAACTATTTGGTAGAAAAATCATCTCTTTTGTTAGAAAATTAATCTACTTTGGCTTACTTTTAATTATTTTGTAGAAAATTCAATATATATTGAATTAAAATCTTACGCTTTTTATATTGAATATTATACATTAATTTTATTACGAATTTTTTTTCTCGTGTTTTCATTAAAAAACACCCTTTTTTCTGTTTTGAGAAAATATAGATTTGTGCGAAGTCTCTTAAAATTTACATTTTTATATATTTCGTGTTTTATTTTCAAATTAAAGAAAAAAATGTTAAACTGATATAAAAATGAACAAATTGATTTCAATATCTTCTGAATATTATTTGTGAGGAGTGTCTTCACTGATATCATGATTTTTTAAATCAATATAAGTATTTAAAAAAAACTGGGATTGTTCCTAAAAAAATTGTAAATTAGTTGCAAAAAAATAAACAATAGAAAAAAATATTTTCGAAACTCGTCTTAAATCTCTTTAAAATTGAATTAGCTCTCATTTAGAAAAAAGCTCAAGTCTGATTAAAAGTGTCTGTCTCTAGACTAACTTGTCCAGAAAAACTTGTCTTGCTCCACTGTGCATCGTGAAGCTTGGTAGCATGGTCTGGCTCAAGTGATCCCAAAACGCGCAGACCTTAATCACTAGCGCCACTCTCGGTCGTCGTCTCAACTCCTCACTGGGAGGGATGGAAGCTCACGAGGGCTTGCGAGAGGGTAAGAGAGACCGAGAGCAATACGCACCCAGTTGGAGAGCAACAGTGACGGCACCAGAGAGGGACCGAATCCAATAATCAAGCCACCAGCCAGAGAGAGAGGGCAACCTTCGAGAGAGACGCCAACTGAGATCAAGCGAGAGAGCTTGCGTCTACGTCAGGAAAAGCTCCGAGCTTATTGGTCCCGGTCCATTGTTGCGTATTGATTGCTGCGGAGCGGTGGTATGGTCGTCGGGACACTTGGTTGTCGTCGTAGTCGTCCTCGGTGATGATCGGCGCGGCGGTGGCATCAAGTCGAATTGCGAATGGGTAACGGAAACGCGTAGTCGTCATTCACAGCTCGCGTCGTTCTCGCACCTCTGCCCGGGAGAAACACTTTGACGCATTTCTTGGTGCCAGTGCGGATTCTCGGGGTGAGGGAGTCGCAAGTGCATGTTCTCCGGAAGTGTCACCCGGAAATAGGAACCAGGACTAAGCTATCGCAGCTGCTGAGAAGCTGGCTAGCAGAATTGGGTGACTATCAGAATTGGGTGACTGTCAGCGAGTGAGACGTCAACGAGAGTGGAGGTCACCAAGGAGGGTAGGAAGGTGCCAAGAGGGTGGTAAAGCACAAGGCATCAGGAAGTGTCGACACTGAATCAAATGAGGATAATGTGACCGAAGCCTGGAGTGACAGAAATGAGGAGTGAAGAGAAGAAGTGTTAGAAGAAGTCAGGTGGTATTTTTTGATCGGGAAGCATCTCGCCAGTCAAGGCCGTGGATCCGGCAACATTATGAAGCGCATCAAGAGCAGACTGCTGGCTGGTCATTGGGGACGGTGAATGTATGACCCGGGGGCAGCCAGCAGAGATCTGCTGCCGGGATGACGTATGACGAGACGACTGAGCAGCCCCCGGTAGACGACTGCCTCAAGGTTCGGAAATGGTGGTGTTTCGTCCTCTCGAGCATCTTCACCTTCCTCGCGGGGCTGCTCATCGTCCTGCTCTGGAGGGCTTTCGCCTTCCTCTGCTGCCGAAAGGAGCCAGAGGTTGCTCCAAATGACCCCAAGCAAAAGGAGCAGAAGGCGGCCCGCCAGAACAAAGAGTTCGAGGGCACTTTTATGACCGAGGCCAAAGACTGGGCCGGCGAGCTCATTTCCGGACAAACCACCACTGGACGTATTCTTGTGAGTTTCAATTTTTAACATATTTTATTGTGTTAATTACCAAACAATAACCTAATGGAGAGCGCACGCTTCTTGGCCAACGGTCTGGAATGGAAATGATTGTCGAACTTGACCGCAGAAGATCTTGTTCTGTTTTTAGTACTGACAGAAAATCTTGGAGCCTTATGTTCATCAGCATGGTTTCTTTCTGATGAAAAATTGTTGCTCCATGATTTTAGTAGGGTAGGGATATCAGTGTCAAATTAAAAATATTCGTCATCTCTTTTTATTATTATTATTGAATTTGGATGAATTACAGTAAAAACAATTGCTGTGTTTTTATGATTGTGGAAGTAATATTTTGCTTCCAACAGTAAAAAAAAAATTTCTATAAAAGTGCAATTTAGCACAGATACTTAAACCTTGTAAAAAAATCGGAATTATTTTGCTCAATAATTTATGCCATAGCCCTAAGATTTATTTTACCTATGCCTACATTTTTCTATATAGAGTTTCCGAAATTTTACTTTGAATAATTTGTAACAATTTTCGACATAACAAATCAAAGACAAAAACTAAAAATCATATAATTTAATAATTTGTTTCATATACTAAATATTTTTTTCATTTTAAATTTATATTTCATCTAAGCTTTTTTCCTTAAAAATAATGTTACATGGTTCCTTTTTGAAAACTTAATTGCGTTCGTTTCCATTTTGTTGTCATGATTTAGATTTTTAAATATTATTTATGTTTTTAAATTCAAATCTTTAATTCCTTATTTCTTTGGAATTCCCTGCTGGGAAAAACAACATTTCTTCCAGCAGAGAATTAGTCACCTGTTCCAAACATGTTACCAATATTGCCATGGCAACTCTCCAAATGTCCCTCATTTGGCTTTTCCAGTGCAGTAGGTTTATCATGATATTAAATTTTGGATAGAATCACTTTGTCGTTAAATAATGAAATCACTAGGAGAGTATGTAAAAATAAAATTTTTATTTATTTTATTTATACATTTTTCTCAATCTATTATTTGTTATACTTTTTCTTTTTGTTACTTTCATAAACTTTTTTTGAAGAACAAACTAAAAAATGTTTTAAATGCACGTTTTAAATAAAGTCCACCCTCCAGCAGAATAATTAGTAAGATTCTTACCCTGTTTTTCCAAGTTTTTAAAAATTTTGCGTTTAATAGAAGCATACTAAAGTTGGAAGTCTTCCATAAAAAATAGGAAAAGACTGAAAATAATTAGCATGTACAAATTTTGGCAAGAGCGAGGTAATTTTTGCTCATATCTCTCCAATCAGGATCTTAACAAATTTGAATCAAAACACAAAATCGCTGGCATCAAATTTAGAAGATTATTAATTATATAAATTTAAATTAAATAGATGATTATTATATTCTTCCTGAATTTAATTTATTGTATACAAATGTTTATTATTCTTTGGAAGTAAAAATTAATTTTGAAATAATCGTCATTACGGCATTTTAATTAAGATGTAATGAAACAAAACCTGATAAATCCAGTGTTTAAAAAAAATAGAGATAATTATTGTTTTTCTATGTTTGAAATATCATCTATTCGATTATCAAATTCAAGCTTGAGAAAAAATGTTTCATAATAATTTTAACGCCTATCAATAAAATAAAATAACATTAATTAACATTTTTTTATTTCTGATCACAAGTTTATTACGTAAATAGGTCAAATTGTTAAATTTTTACACTTTTAAAAATTCCGGGATATATTTCCATATTTCTCTTTTAATGTGTAATCTTACAAAACATAAAAATTTTATTTAAAAAATTTTAAATATATAAATTGTGTATAAAATTATCAAGAATTCAGACAAAAAATATTCTTGAATATAAAATTGTTTGAGTTTTAAAATTTACGAAATATAATAATTTCTAATGAAAAATTGACAAAAAGATGATTAATTTCTGAATTAAAATAATGACGACTTCAAAATTGGTGACAAAAAACTCCGAGTCATAAAATTCACAACAGAAAAACATGAATGATAAATTCTTTATTTTTATGTTATCTTTTTATGATGACAGGTTTTTGAGAGTACTAAACTAATAACTTGAGCGGTAACCGCTTTTTTATATTTTTGGAACAGTTAATCTTTTTTTTTGGTCCTGTATAATTTGAAAAAATGTACATATATTTTTGGCGGGAATTTCGTTATTAGGATATAAAAAAAACGGAGAATTTCATATTTCAAAAATTTTAAATCTTATCAATTTTTTAACCTGAAATTTGTTATTTTATCAATTCTAAATGTCAAAAAATGTTAAATTCAAAAAATTCGAAAAGAGCCTCGCAGAATTATTCACAGGAATTCATATTATTGATGCTATAATCAAGTGGAAAATATTATTAATAAAATTTTTAGAAGTTCTGCAATTATTGATCAGCATTTTTCCTACTGAGCACTAATACTTTTTCACTGTACCCACCATTTATGACCAATATATATATGTATATATATATCATACGTTCGTGCTGGGTTCACTTGGCCGGAAAAAGACCTCTCTTAGTTTCCAAGGACCCATAAACATTGTGAGAAAGTTTTTGATGCTTTATGGACATTTCAGATAGGTTGAATTCTGCCTAGAATACGGATTTCGAACCAAACTTTACCCACTTTACTGAGTACTCAATTTATGCTCAATAATAAAAAAAAGTTTTTTATTGGAACGATTTTTGGTAGGTCCTGAGTTGCATAACAAGTTGTATAAAACCCGTTTTATTTTCTTAGCGTCAGATAATGTAGTTATTAATTATTATGAAAATTATAATATTTTCAATAATCTTTTGCATGAAAAACAAAGTCTGAAAAATAAATTAAGTGATAGAAAAGAAAGGTCGATGGAAGGAACAAAAACAACTTTCATGCAAAATTATTAGTACATGCCTATCATGATTTTCATATATTCATTATATAGAAACTCTTTGAAGTATCTTAAAAAATTAATAGAAATCCTTTGAAATAGTTATAAATATATTAAAATCATGTAAAATTCCTTATAAATAAAATAAGTTAACTTTATTTTTTTAAGTTCTTTAGAAATCCCTTAGTAGAAACCCTGTAGTCTTTAAAATCCCTGGAGGACTTATAAAATTTAAAAACTTAAAAATTAAAAAAAAAATTTTAATTCCTTAAAATCTTTTGAAATATTTATAAATTCTTCGACAACCCTTAAAATCTCTAACACTACTTGAAATCGATTAAAGTCTTTGAAAATAACTTAAAATCTTTAAAATCCTGCAATATTGTTTTAATTCTTTTGTATCCCTTAAAATCGTTTAAATCCACAGAAGGCCCTTAAAATTAAATGTATGCTTTTCTTTAATGTTCTATAGAAATCTAATAAAATATTTATTATATAATTATTTAATGTTTTTCTGTATAGAAAATTAGTAGTAATAATTTCAAATTTCTTTAAATATAAATAACATATAATTTATTCATTAAAACTGTTTTAAAAATACAGTTCAAATTCCTAAAAAATGTTGAAATCTTTGGAAATTCAATCAATTTTATTATCTGGATTTCATGATTTGATTGCAAATCATGCACATTTTAGAAAATTCCAAAATTTGTTTGGAACATTTTCAGAGTAAATTTGTATTTTGTCTTGACAGTTCAACTATTTAGATGACCTTGTTCCTTGACTGAACATTTTATCTTTGTTAAAAAATTGTCTTTAATTAAAATTTTTAATATAAATTCTTCAAAATATTTGGTGGTTTTATGGAATCCTTAAAACTTGTAAAGTTCTTCCAAATCCATTGAAATCTCTGAGTTGAGATTTTTTATCGTTAAAATGGTTGAAATCTGTAGAAATCCCTTAAAATAAAATTTAATTTATTCCCGAAAGTTCTTGAAAAATCTCTTAAAATCCTTCAAAATCTATTAAATTCTTGAGAAATAGTAATAGTTCATTAAAATAATCAGAAAACATTTAAAATTCCTTAAATATAAATTAAAATAAACTTATTTTCCTTTACATCTTGTGAAATTCCTTAAAATCCCTTAAAAAATTTCGAATCGCTAGGACTTCCTTGAAATTTAATTTATATTATAAAGTTTTCTAGAAATCCCTTGGATTCAAGTCTAACATTTTTTTAAATCCTATAAGATTCTTTGAAAGTTCTTGAAATTTTTAAAATCTCTTTAAATTATTTGTAATCTGTTAAAATAGCCTACATTATTTTCAAATACTATAAATAAAATAATCGGACGTCTTATGAAGTCCCTTAAGTCTTCTGATGTTCTTTAAAATGCCTTGAAATCTTTGCAAATACTAAAATTTGTTTAGATCTTTTAAAATAAATTAAAATACTTTCAAAGTTTGTAACGTCCTTGAAAATTGCCATGATCGATTTTGGCAAGTAGAAATCATTTCAAACTCCCTAAATAGGAATTAAATTAAAATGATTTTTTTCAAATTGTTTAAAAAGTACTGTCCAAATCCCTAAAAAACTTTTAAATTCTTTACAAACCTTTAATATTTGGAGAATCAGTAAAGTCTTATATAATTTCTAAAGTTATGTGAAATCTTTTGTGATTCCCTGAAATCTTTGTAAATCATATGGAATTGTTTAAAATTCCTTAAAATTTTCTATTCCCTTAAAATTCTTTGGAATCTTTGAAAATATCTTAAAATCTTTTAAAATTTGGTAAGTTTCTTCAAATCTCTTATAATCGTCGAAGAACATAGAAATACCTTGAAGTAATTTAAATTCCCAAATTAAGTAAATAAATAAATAATTCTTTTCTGGTTTCTCCAATTTTTGCAGCTCTTTTTTGAAAACTTTAACAATATTATTTTTATATATATTTATATATATATTTTTTTATTATTAATATATATTTCGCGAAAGAATAATAAAAAATTCATTCTAGAAAAATCATTTTAGGTCTACACCGAATCTTCGATAGCATTTTTTAAAATTCTTAATTGAAATCCTATTTTAAAATAAGAAAAATGTGGGTAATTTGCGAAAAACATCACGTGCGCTCTCCAGGTTCTAATCTCTCAACCAAATAAAAAATGCCTTTTAGAATAAATAATTTCCAAAATATTTTTGACTTTATTTATTCAAAGTAAATACATTTTTTTCTTGGGGTTTATAAAAGTTTGTTTTCTTGACTGAGTTTTATTTAGTTGAAAGATTAGAACAGTTATAATATTAATATTTTATATGCAATTTAAATTTGAATCAGTAAAAAAGTGACTGATTTAAATAAAAATTTGGTATATATATACTCTTTAGAAATGTTGCTGAAAGTGAGTGAAGGTGAATGGAAATATTTTCATGATCCTCTATTAATATTGCATGATAATTACCGTGAACTGGGGCTAACCGGCGCATATGTGGGGTAAAGCGGTGCACTCCTAGTTCCACATTAAACCGAGATTAGGCTTCTTATAGGGTTTGAAATTGAAGTTTTACATTTTTTAGTTTTAATTCTCTGTATTATGCCGTTTTTCTCCACATGCGCCGCTTAACCCCAGTTTACAACATTTCTTTTAAAAATAGGTGACAAAGACTGTCATATTTTTGTGCACAATAAAATTGAGAAAAATGCAAGATATACTTATTCAAGATTCTATTATTTAAAAGTAACCTTATTGTCAAATATCAATAAAAAGTTGGATTTTTTCAACAGGTAAAAGAGTACAATTTTTCTACATTTTCATTGCATTATTTAAATTGAAATAATTATTATTGAAATCCGAAACTTACTTAAAACAATAAATGTCGAAGAAAAAATGGAAGAATTCGATTCACAGTTAGAATAATTAATTTTTAACCAATAAAAAGGGAATTTTCAACAAAATAGTTAAATTTTCAACCAAAGTCATGAATTCTCGATAAAAAATAAATTCTCAGCATAAAGCGCAACAGTTAATATTTCCATCAATAATATATAAGTTTTTAATAAAAAAAATTGAAGCAAATCAATAAATGCGAATTTTTAACAAATAATTTGAATCATTAACCGAAAGAGACTTATTTTTAAACTAAAAAGAGGACTTTTTAACAAAAAAGCTGAATTTACAACTCAAAAAAAAAAACATTTTCTGCAAAAAATAATTGTTTTCTCAAAAAAAAAAAAAAAACGAAAAAGAAATTTTTAACCAAACAAGATCAATTTTCGAACAAAAATGAAATAGCTATATTTTCAGTAAAAAATATCTTTAAAAAAAAAATGAATTTTCAACAAAAGAGTTAAATTTTGAAGCAAAGCAATTAATTTTAAACTAAACTAATTAATTTTGAACTATGAAAATAAATTTTCAACCCAAAAGATTAATTTTCTACCAAAGAAAAATTTTCTACAAAATAGATAAATTTATAACATCATATTTCAATGTTTAACCAAACAGATAAATTTTCAAATAAAAATATTAAATTTCTATCAAAAGAGATAGATTTTTGAGAAAAAATAGAGTAGTTGAAATTTTAGTTGGAAAAAATAATTTAAATCAAAGAAATGAATTTTTAACCAAAACGTTTAATTTTATACCAAAAAAGAATCATTTTTATCGAAATACACGGACTTTGAAGCGAGTTTTGATTTTTTAAAGAAATTTTTAACCAATGAAATAAATTTTAAACTGAAGAGGTGAATTAGTCATCAATAAGATTAATATTCTATCTCAAAAGACAAAGTTTCAATTTTCAGTTAAAAAATTCATTTTTAACCAAAAGCATTGAATTTTCAACAAAATAGGTAAATCTTTAAGCAAAGAATTCATTTTTAAATAAAATAAAAGCTAAATTATCAACTAAACATATTAATATTTAACCCAGAAGCTTAGATGTTTTTCAAAAAAGACCAATTTTCGATAAAAAATAGAAAAGTTAAATTTATAGTTAAAAAAATCAGCTTCAATAAAAAAATATTATTCATAGAAATGAATTTTTTCTACTAAAAATATTATTTGTCTACTATAATACGTAAAATCTTCAACGAAAATTTGAAATTTGAAAAAAATCTCAACTACTAGTTTGATTTTCAATTAAAAACGTAAATTAGTCACCAAAGATTGATTTTGATTGAAATACATGAATTTTCAACAAAATGTGGAATTTTTGAAGGAATTTCGAACCTAATAGTTGAATTTTCGACAAAAAAGTGAACTTCCAACCACACAGGTAAATTTTTAACTGCAGAAGTTAAAAATTAAATCATATATAGAATAGTTACATTTTTAGTTAAAAAAATTAGTTAACAACAAAAAAATCTTTGTAATAAAATAGTTAAATTTTTTGCAAAAAAGAGGTGAAATAGGTGATGTTATAGGATAGAGTCATAAAAGGAAGCTCAAATTTTAAATAGAACTAGAAAAAATTAACCGCTTCTGGTATGTTTAGATTTGAAAAACTTTTATTTAAATGTAAATAATGCAATTAAAATTTAGAAAAATGGGTATTTTTAATTCTATGTGAATATACTAATTTGACTATTAATTAATAATAAAGGTAATTATTTGAGCTCGTGTAAAATATACATATAAATACTTAACATATAAATACTTACATATAAATGCGTTAGTCTTGATTAAATAAATCGTGACATAGATCTTGAATTTTTCTTAGTTTCTTCATGCACATAAAAGTTAAATTTTTCTTACTCTTGACCTTTAAAAAAATTTTGAATAAAAAATGAAAAAATTTAATATGTTTATATGACAAATGTGTCCAAAAAATATGGTGAATTAAATCTTATAGTTTGCCACGCCTGAGTGAACACTGCACATCCCGCGCAGCTCCTTTCACCGATCCCCACGGCGGGACGTGAATTCTGGGGCACACTGAATTCAGATTTAAGTGTAGTAGTAGAATGTATTTTTTAAATGTTAAAAAAGTGTTAAAAGTGCGGTGGATAATTTTACATACGGCGGAACATATTTTTTTTTTGATTAGAAAAATAGTCTGCTAATTATTCTGTTCTGGCAGGTATAAAAAAACTATTTAATTTTAATGGATAATGCATACATTTGACGAATTTATTATTATCCGCCTTCATAACTAAAACTATAAACTTTTACATTATTCGTAAATATAGGGAGGTGCTTCATTTCTATTATGAACCCGAGAGTAGTGGATAAATGTGAGGTCCTATGTTGAGCGTGTTTGTGTGAGAGATTTATTATTATGCTTTTCATTCGTTCTGAGTCAATAAACATGACTTCAGGAAATCTATAAACTGACTATCAATCTGGAATTTTGCACGATTAAAGCGAAAGTTGCCTTTCGGCAAATGCTAATTTATTATTCAACTTCTTGTTTCTTTTTCAAAATTTCAAAATATTATAGATTCCAGAAAGAGAGTGTTCATAAAAGAAAGAAGGTTTTGGTTTCGTTACGTTTTGTTATCTGTGTGTGTGGGGGGGGGGCACTTGAGTACCTTGTTGTCAAAAACCTTATTGGTTGCGACACTGTGTTAATATAACTTATAGTGACTGTTTTCAGGTTGTTTATCTATTAATAGAGATTTATGAACTTTCTGCGCCATCAATTTTGTAAATAGAAATTTTCAAAAATAAATAATTTGACTTCATGCTCAAATTTATATTTGAGTGTTTCTAACCATTATCGATAGAAGCGAAGATTTAAATTGTAAATAATTATTCAAATGGGGCGATAATTATATTCTTAACATTTCGCTACCTTACTATAATTTCTAGACTTTTTTTGTAAGATAAGGACAATAAAATTATTGGGAAAAACTTATTTTTAAGAATTCAAAAAAAAATTAGAAGCTTTTTAATCATTTTGAAAGATTTTGAGATTACATTTTTTGAAATAAGTTTCCTGGAAATATTTTAAATGGCTTATGTTTCATTCTAAAAGAATAATTTTAAGTTTGGAAGATTTCAAAATGTGCGGAAAACGAATATGGAAGACTTTAAGGCAATTCTGGTAATTTTCAGGATGAAAATTTTTTTAAGCTAACTCAATTTTGCAGGGCATCAAGAGAATGAAAAAACTATTCTTAGGATTTATGCGAAAATTTCAAATTTTTTTTCTTACCGAATTCTCAAAGAAAGATGAAAAATATTATAAGACATGTTAAATTATTTTATAAAATTTCAATTTTTTCAATTTTTAATACAATTCTTCAATTTCGATTAAAAGTTTGTTTATTCTTTAATAAAATATTCTATACATTTAAAATGTTACAAAATTAAAGTTCTGGTCTTCGAATATCAATAGCCGAGGAAAATAAAAATGGGTCAGGAAAAAGTTAGGGAATTTTTGCAAATGAAAATTTGCGGTCACTCTGTTATAATATTCATGTTCATTCAATGTACCTTTTTTATTTGAAAATTTTACTGGTTGACAGAAAATTCGTATTTTGGCTTGAAAGTTCATCAATCCGGATGACTTTTTTCTATCTTGGCTAGAAAATCGTCTTTTTGTTTAAAAAATCCATAATTTCTTGGAGGCTAAAAGTTAACTTTTTTGACTAAATATTGAATTATTCTAGTTGAATGTAATCATTTTATTTCAAAATTCTTCTCTTTTGTTAAATATTTAACTATTTGATCGAAAATGCGTTTTTTTAATTTAAATTTTTCCATTTTTACGTGAGGCTTGATCTTTTAAGTTTAAAATTCGTCTTTTTCTTAAAAAAGTAAATTTCAAGATTAAAATTTTCCTCTCCTTTGATTAAAAATGCAGCTGTTTTACATAAATGTCGTATTTTTTGTTAAAAAAGTAATCTTCTTGGTTTTTTACTGAAAGTTAAATTTCTCCAATTTTTGTGAAAAATGTATCGTTTTTATTTAAAAATTCAACTACTTATTTGAAAATTCGTTTTTTATTGCTAGAATGTCTTCTACAAAATTCAATTGTTAGATTGAAAATGAAACTGTTTTTGGTTTCAGTTAAATCGCTTTTATATATATATTTTTAATACGATATTGACGATATTACGATATTGATATATTGGAAAATAATATTGATGCTAATTCTTTTTTGTCTACTGATCTACTATCAATATATTTGTTGAAATATTAATTTTATTCTCAAGTCGTGTAAAAATAAAACACACATTGATATAATACCAGTATATATCAACAAGACTGAACATCAAAAGTGTTTAAATTTTTGGTTGGAAAATTCGACCACTCGGTTGAAAATTTGTCTAATCGGATTAAAAAGTTATCTTTTACGGTGGAAAAGTTTTTTTTGGCTGGAATAAATAAATAAATTGAAAATCTTTTAATTTAAATTTAAAATTGTTTTGTTCCGTTTTTAAAAGATTCTATGATAAAAATGTTATAAGATTCAACTGTTGATGTTTCAATATTGAATGGGGAAACTGAAAAATTGTTTACGGAAAAATCAGAGAGAAGTCAGGGAATTTTGAGAATGAAATGTTTGGGCCACCCTTCAATTCCACTCGATTTGATATATGGTATACTATAACACAATTTTATCTTGATTTATTTTTCGAAGCATAAGAAGAGATTTTTTTAGTTTTTTTTTTGTAAATTAAAAGCTTTAGTTTCCTCTACCGCATATAAATGGTACTTTCTGGTGGAAATCGAACGTCGGGTGTAGGAGCTGTCTCGTACGTGTTTGGAATAAACGAGCACATTGAACTTAGGTTGATAGATGAATTTATTCAGAATAAACAAGGAATTGATGAAGCACATTATTTTTCATTTATTTCCCTAAAAAGTTGTAAATTCTTGTTTATATTTTTAAAAAATCAGTTCGTGCAATTAAGTAAGAATCGTATTTTCTAATTTTATTATAAATAATTACATTATTTAAATTTTACGGGAAAATGTGCCGCTTCGTATTGGAAAGGACGGTTCATTTAAATGATGCAAGAAGTCAAAGTTATAGTAAACATAGTATTCGCTTTACATGACGCTAATGCAAAAAAATTTATTTCTTCGTATGTTAAACACTTTTTAATTATAATTTTAAATAAAAAAAAATTAGTTTACAAGCAAAGTAATAAATTCTTAACTAAAATAATGCATCTTCAAACAAAAAAAGAATAATTAAAATTTAAAAAAAATGCTCAAAAGAAAAAAATCTAATTTTCAACGAAATAGCTTTTTTATATAAAGAAATATTTTAACCAAAAATAGAAGAATTGAATTTTCTGTCAAATCAATCAATGATGATATTTCTGCACAAGAGATATAGTTGCAATAAAATATATAAATTTTCAGTCGAAACAGATAAATTTACGAATAAAAAAAAGTTCAATTTGTGGTATGAAAAGTAAATTTTGAACAAAAAAAAACGTTCGTTTAGAATTGAATTTTGTTGAAAATTCCACCATTATTGCAGAAACTTCAAAAATTCGTTAGAAAATTAACTTTATTGTTAATAATTTATATTTCCGGTTTGAAAATTAAAATGTTTCGTAGATAATTGGTCTTTTTGGCTTAAAAGTTAAACAATTCAGTAGATTTTTTTTCTTCCTTAGTACAAAATTTCGCTTTTTCGTTTCAAAGTTTATCTGTTGCAGTAAAAAAATTAAAATCTTTCTTTTGTTAAAATAATATCAGATATTACATTTTTCGTTAAGAATTTATCTGTTTTGGTTCATAATTAATCTATTTTGGGTAAAAAGTTCAACTGTTTTGTTTAAAATAACGAATTTTTTCGGAATATTCAATTCATTTTTTGCAAAGTGTTGTTTTTGGTTTTAAAGCTCATCTTTTTTTTTAATTTTTCTTTAAAGGGTTAAGTTATTTTTTTGAAAAATTTTTCTTTTCTGATTGAAAATTAAACTATTCAGTTGAAAACTGAACTGCTTAGTTAATAATTTACTTGTTTGGTTAAAGACTTATAATTTTATTTGAAACTTTATTTCTTTGGCTGAAAATTTAACTTATTTGTTTCTTATTCGATTTTTCGTTGAGTAGAATATTTAAATATTTTTAAAAAAAAATTCAACTATCAGGTTGAAATGGAAATGGTTACAAATTTAACTATTCTTGTGGAAAGTTTAACTATTTGGTTTAAAAGTAACTTTTTTGATAAAAACTCATAAAAATTTAACTCTCTGTTTCAAAAGTGTTTTGTTTTGGTTTGAGAATTCATTTTTCCCGGTTAAAATTCAAAGTTTGGTTTATAAAGTAACTAAAAAATCTGTCTTAGTTGCAAAAGCAACTCTTCTGTCAAAATTTCATCTTTTTGGTTAAAAAATTAACAAGCTATTTAGAAAGTTATCTATTTTCTTGAAAATGCAAAAACTTTCCTTGCAATGCTAGAATTGAATACATGAGTCATGATTTTACCTTAAAATTTAATATGAAAAATAATTTTTAATGGCTGATGAAAAAAAGTAAGCAAAATTGCATTCTATATTTATATATTTCATTTTTTATTTATTATTATTGTTATTATTTCATTTATTTTAAATTCAGCAAATTCAATTGCCGAAATTTATTGTGTATTTTTTTATTTACATCAATTAATGCCTATTTCTTTTTAACTTAAGTTTTTGTGTTATTATTAGGCAACTTGGAGTAACTTCAAACAGTAATTGAAAAAAAAGCCCTAAATTGTTGTAATATTATATTTACAGGTAATTTTGTATTCACTTTTTTAGTAGCTACGACTTATAGGATTAAAAAAAAATTTCTCTTTTACCAAAAGTATATTTTTTAAGATAATTATTTTTCATCAAATTTAAACAACTTATTTTACATCATGATTAAATAAAAATAAGAAAAGATTTCCTTCGCGGGAGGAAAAATGTGGACATAGCCCTCTCTTTTAATATTAAAAGGGAAGGTCTGTGTTCAGAAAATCAGTATGTTTCGTTTCTCTTGTAAGTTTGTTCCGGGCAAAGGGGATGGTGACCCAGTTTTCTTGAGTAGTCGGACACGTCGATGAGAGGGGTGACTTTCTACGCATTGCGTATTTCATTCCAGACTCGTGTAGCCGACCCCAAGTAATCCTCCCACTTTTCGATCGTTCATTATACAACCCTCTTTTTCCACCAACCTTGCTCATTCTTCTTACCCCGCAGGCGCAGTTTCTAGTCGACCATATATAGAGCTATAATTTTCATGAATGAATTTTCCAATTCGGACACAAATGTGATGAGAGTTTGGGGTATATAAAATAGGGTCGTCCGAATTTTGCCTTTTCGAATTGTCATGCTTCCGCCTTAACATTTAAGAAAAAAAGTGCTTTTTTGTACATTTTATTCGGAATCATCAATATTAGGTGTTTTGAGTTATCTCTCAACATTTCTTTCACAATTAGCTATAGAATATCCCCATAAGTCTGTTTTATAGGGTTCCAAAAAAATCTCATGAGGGGCGGTTCAGAAAAAGACTTCAGGTTTTTTCAAAACATTTTTCCAACTTTCCGTCCCTTCTTCGTTACAGATTACCACGTAAAACTTGACCTCCTGCCCCCGGGGAAATAAGGCAATTTTTCATTAAAATTGGAGAAATATAGCAGAATAAATTCTAAAAAATATGGTTAATATGTATTTTTTTAAATAAAATTGTTGAACCTGTAAACGTACACTACCGTCGGAAATTATGAGATCGCTTGACGCAAGCACTATTAAAAATCACTGCTAGCTTTGAAACACGATAATTCAGCGGAAAAAAATTATAGGGCATTTTCAAAAAACAGTTAGGAAGCCTAGGAAATTCCACATCTACTAATGTCAAACAGATTTTCTTTTGACTTGCTGAAGAGAATACAGCACGTGATAAGTTTAAAAAAACATTCCAGATTTTCTAAAATTTTGTACCTTAACTTCCACTTTTAGCATGACCTAGGAAAATTGTGACAAAAATCTGAAAATTAAGCGATATAGAGCCTGAAATTATATCTTTAATTTAAGCCAAAGAAACTTTAGAAATCTTTATTGGTTCCTGAGATACGAGTAAAAATGTTCAATCGTATCTGAGTTCAGTTTTAGTCGACGATCACGGTTCTCGGCCGGTTTGCTGCTTGCCTGCTTCGTTGAGGCTGGACCGAATAGGCCACGCACAGAGGTGGTGCTTGATTGGGGCTCTCTTATACTTTTGATTCGGCTCATCAGTAATTTTTATTTCAATTTATTGTAAATTTGTTAAATTTTTTCAATTCAGAATCATCCCCATATTAATGGATAAAAAAATTATGAACAGTTTTTTTATTTCTTAAAATTTTTATCAACTAGAATATTAATAAAAATGTCGATATATTGTTACGAGAATAAAATATTTTTCAAACGAATTGAGCAGCTAAATTCTAAATAAAATATTTATATGAAAAACACTAAAAAATATTAAAAGTGAATAATAATGGAATTTTCAATATAAATTAAATATAAAACAGTGCGTAGGTGTAATGAAAATTATATTTTGAATTTTTAATAAGTAGTTTATTATTTTCCTTTACACAAACATTTTTCTTACACAGTATATGTAGTCATTACAAGTATAATTCACTAACGCGACCAGCAACTTCTCATTAAAAAACAAAAACGGATAAAAGTTATATCAAAAATTAAAATAAATTTTTTATATGAAAAACAGTCTAAAAGGTTTAATAATGTAACTCATTTAATGTAAGATTCTGATTCAATTCAAGAAAGCAACTTTTTAGACACGGGACTCCTCGAAGTATCCACCTTTCGCATTAATGACAGCTCTGCAAATTATTGAAATTAGCAATTATTTTGTAATTTTGATCATCGAAAAATAAAATAATGAGCGAGTTGTTTGTGTAAGAAAATTGTTGTGTGAAAATATAATTTTCACTACACCTACGCACTGGTTTATAATTATTTTTATATTTATATTTATATTTATTTATTTTATAGTTATTTAGTTTACTCTCATAACAATATATCGAAATTTCTATTAATATTCTTGTTGATGAAAATTTTAAGAAATAAAAAAAAACTGTTCATCATTTTTTTATTCTCTAATATAATGATAATTCTGAATTTAAATAATTGTTAATAA
>JAAAKG020135587.1:0-13478 GCA_010014905.2 Druon quercuslanigerum | reverse complement strand
GATAACAGTGTTTTATGAGTGCCGAAATGTTGGTGTTTATTTTTCACAAATTTTTTGTTGTTGTGATTTGATAATAATAAAAAGAAAAAAGAAAAAAGAGAAGGAAGGGAATTTGGTTGGTTGCATTCTCATTTTTCTTTCCTATTTTTTATTTTTGTTCAGGGAGAAAAATTAATTTCTTTTGTTATCTGCCAGTTTCAATACGAACATTTTATTCTGGTTGTCCAAATTTGGTCGATGTATTCTTGGTTTTGCTTTTAGGAATTCTGCACACTAACAATCTGCACTTACCTTATTATGTTATTATTCTATTTTTAACTTAGAATTCGTTGACTGATGACTGCTGTCCCTGCTGATATGGGGTTGTGAGTCCATAATATCAGTGCTACTATAATAAAAATGTCAAAGTTACTACACTTTGGCAAACTCAATATTTTAAAGGCCCTATAAATGACTCCAGATCGACCTAGGTCGGAAGTCAGATTTACTCGCGGAAGTTCCAATGCTGGCTTCACACCCGTGGATTATGCTGTGTATTTGGTTGAATCAAAAAGGTATGAACTTCTAAAACCGCCCGAAACTATCACCGCGGATCGTTAACAACTACAAATACATCGTCTTAACCGATATCTGAAAAAAACCGTCCGGAGTGGACCGAAAGACACGAGAAGTTTATTCTGTGGCATAAAAAAGCGAGGCCCCATGTTGCGTAAATAGTCAAAAATTACCTGAAAGAAACGAAATGGGAAGTCCGAACCCACAATTTCTATCTGTTACGATCAAAGCACTCAGATCTTTCCGGAAAAAGGTAAAGAATAACTTTCTTAAAATTCTGCTTTTTTTTTAAGAATAAAGTTGAAGTTTTTGACACGGAAAAATTATATGTTCCTTCATCTGGTAATCAGCGTACGCTAATGTCCCTGAATTGAATGTGTGGTATGGAGTGTTTCGAACTGAATCTGATTGAAGTTGACATTCGAGCACGGATTCAATTAGATTTGGAATTCATTCGGATTGACTTTAGATTCAATCAGATTTCTCCAGAATAGTGTTTTATTCATTTAGAATGAATTTCAAGAGTTTCTACGGATTCAAAAGGATTAAAAATTCTTTCCGGATGAGCTTTGAATTTACTCAAATTGGGGGTATGGATTGTAAGGTAGGTTCAGATTGAAGTCGGTGTTGATAAACGAATGAAGAAGGATTTTCAATGGGCACAAAATTTGTTAACGTCTTTACGACATCATTACGGCATATTTACGGCAACTTTACGACATCCTATTTCCATGTGGTTAAGGTTTCTTTACGATATTGTAGACGCGTCGAAGGAACTGACTTTGTGGTTACGATATCGTAAAGACAAAGTAACGACATGGACATTGGATGTCGCAAAGTTGTCGTAATGATATCGCAAAGACGTTGCCAAATTTGGTGGCTACTGGATGGACAAATGAAACCCGGATTCTTTTGAATAAAAAGGGATTTAAAACATTCGTTGATTCCGTCTATGTGAAATTATTAAAAATTATGTAAATTCAGAATTAATCCGCTAAATGAAAAAAGCAATTATTTGCAAGCATTATGACAAAGTAGAATATAGATTTTCAAAGATAAAAACAGACGCTAAAGCGTGCGTTCGGTCGCGTAAAGTGAGAATTGTAACCAATTTAACTGAGTGTCGTACATAATCTTCTCTGTCAGAAGAAACGGAAAGGCTCAGAAAGACGGCGTCGGAAAGATTCAGAAAGGTTTTGGAAAGGGTTCGGAAAGAGGTTCGGAAAAGGGCAATGTGAGCGTAGCTTGCGTTTGTTTCCGAACGTCGAGCGAATGTCCCAATCCGATTTATTTCCAAATGACTTTTTACTTTACTCTTTTTGAATGTATACAATTTCTTTCCGAATCGAGTACAAAAATATATAATAATAATTTTTTTATCTTCAAGGCATTTTAAATTGCCGCAGTCCTATTGATTCCTGATGAATCCAGCAAACACGATTCCTAAACACCTAGAAATATGGAAATTTTATAACTCTGGGAACATCTCGTCTCTGCTAGTCTCCAGCGCCATTTTGATCTAATATCGTTGCTCCTATTATACGTGGAAGACCTGAAGAAGTGATCATCTCACTGAAAGCAGACGATCAGGATTTAATTTAAACGATGCTCGGCGAGGAGTCGGTATAGGTACCTGGCTTTGTTAGAGTAAAGAGGACTATTCTAGGCTGTAATAAAAGCGATGCTACAAACTTTCTTTTTGGGGTGCATGGGTTTGAACACAAACGCTCTTCTCAGTGTTAAAAACATCGTTAAAGCAATGACAATCTTTGCCAATCCTCTGCTCGCATACTTTAACTTTTACGCATAGAACGAGTGTTAAAGGCGATCTATGGATTCTCCTTTAGTGGAAGTCTACTACGTGGCATGGATTGTTAATTACAAAAAGCCAACGCCAACAGCCAACCGCGAATGTATCCGTAGCGACTGTACAAGCTCCTTCAATCTACTGCACGTCAACGGTTATCCTTATTAAACCGCCATAAGTTTGCAGATAATGGCTTTTTCCGCTTTCCTATCTTTTGTGATTATCCTAAGATGAGGATTTTTTATTATCCTGACTTTTTCTTGCCCTGTTCCTATCCTCTTACAGCATAAGCGTTTTGCAGTTTTCTTGATAATTGACTAAGTTGTCCCGCGATTTTCTCGCAGGATTAGGATACTTCTTTTTTTAAATTGGTTTTTTGCTTTTCAATGGTCCTCTCAGAGACTGTGGGTGTCCGCGTCGTGAGACACCTATAGTCGAAACCACTTTCAATTAAAAATAGAGTGATAAAGGTTTTATAAGCACACAGAAGAAACTCACATGTACGCTTGTCAAAAGTTTCAAACTTGTAATTCTACGGTTACTAACAACAAATTATTGCTAATAATTTTTTCTAATTTTTTTTCTTTTTAACTGTATATGGTTATCATTTATAATTAAACTGATTTGTTTCAGGTTTCAGCTGGCTAACGGTGCAGTTGTTCATCATTCTAAGGATGTTTTTATTAAAAAAACCCGAGCAATTCAAACTCTTTAACAGAAAACTTACAAAACAGTTGTAATATTTATAAATAAATTATCTTATGTAATTAATTTCTAAATGTTCCAAAATAAGTTTATCGAGTATCTAGATTCTCTTGATTGTTGTTTGAATGTTCTGATATCGAGCTGCGCAGTTACAACGTTCACTTAATTTGCCAAAAGGTATCACCAGCAAACAGTCAGCACCAGAACGTATGCGTCCCGAAAAAATTGTTTTTCGCAAACCTTCAATGCTTCAATAGAGTATTTTTTTAATACTCAGCTTTGTGGATAAAGAATATTTTTGTGGATAAAGAATCTTCGAGTTAATGATCATATTAATTAATATAAGCACAGGATGAATAATTCTCTTCTGTAATATTCCTTAAGTATGTTAAAGGGATAGTTTTTACTATTAACTTGAGTTACAACTACTCGAAGAATTGATGATAATACCCACTTTAACGCCGATCATTGTAGCTTTATCAAATAGTTTTTTGAAATTCGCCTTCAACATTATTCCTCATTTCTCGAAATTTTCCTAGAATTATTTCGACATGTCTAATTGCGCTACGTAGATCGACGAATTTACTTTGTAAATAAAGTGAGTTAAGCTCAGTATCTTTTCCGGAACTTGCAAACGAATCCAAAATTTGAAAGTGCAGAGCTTACTATTGAACTAGTTAGCTTTTTCCGGTACCGTCCCGTTTTTCCCTATCACTGATTTGTAAGGCTTTGACAACAGGAATATCGGAATCTGCAAATAAAGTTGTTGAATCGCTTCTATCTGTCCAGCGTGTTTCGCAATACCGCATAGACTATGCGTTAGTAATATTATACAATTCTAACTGCTGTTTCATTAACCGTTATGCAAACTTAAATTTAAAAAATGAGAAGTGCAATAAGCGTAGAGTGCCAATGGATATACATTGTTAATATGGGCTTGAACACGTTGAAACTCTCGATTCATTGCCGATGCGCCATTTTATCCATGTGCTCGCATGAGATTTAACTCAAGGCCTAAAGATTTAATATCGTCAAGTCTTCATCAAAATACCCAATGCATAAAGAAAATTGATTCATTCCACGAATACCTATAGATTTATCTGCTAAACCAGTGTAGATGTTGGCTTTTTTAACGTGATTGATAAGTTCATCTTGAACATAATCTCCACATAAATCAATTCATTTTGAATTTGCGGGCTTGTATACGTTGAATTATTTCCCGAATTTTTAATATGGTCATTATATTGTGAATCGCTATTCCTTACACGATAACGCAAAAATGATCTACAGGTTCCATATTTATGATTAGGTGCGTCCGAAGATAAGGGACCTGAATCAGTGTGACCCCTTATTGTAATTTCTTGACGCCCGAAAAATATTAACGTTTCAACGATAGTCGTCATTTTTTCCAGTTACTCAAAGCTTCTTTTTTTGCTTTGTTATTTACTTGCCCGTTAACTAACCTCAAATATCGTTTCCAATTTACCAAATTCAGCAACACAAGATGTCCGCTAGCAAATATTTTAATCCGGAAACGGAAGTCCAACCAAATTTATCTACAAGGATATTAATATACTAATAAATAATAAAGGTCGAGTGAAGTAGAGAAAAATTAATGTTTAAATCAATAATTTATTATTGTTAGATAAAGAATAAAAATTCCTAAAAGTAGGAACTGTAGGTAAAATTTCTGGAGCTTTTAACAGAATATAGAACGCGGGTATGTGGAGAAACGAATTCCTATGGGATTGGGATTTCTGCTATTACTAGATGAATTCTTTCAATTATCAAGTCTACCGTCCAGCAAAAACAAGGCTTGTAAAACTACATTAAATGAAAAAAATGCATAAATTGAATTTTATTTTCCATTATCTTTATTAAAAACTAAAATTATTATTTAATATTTATTTCTAAGCAAACTTCTATCGCTGACATATATGGAGTTTTTTATCTAACAAAAAAAGGGTTGTACGACTCGTTATTCATAATCTTAAATTCACTGCCGTCTTTACGACATCGCTACGACATCTTTACGACAACTTTACGACATCCTATGTCCATTAAGTCACGGTGTCTTTACGATATCGTAATGACATCGTCAAATCATACAGCTTCTTTGCAATATCGTAAAGATACCTTAACGAGATGGACATAGGATGTTGTAAACTTGTCATAAAGATGTAACCAAGTCGTAAAAGCGTCGCCAAATTTTTTGCCCACTGAGTTTGGATGATCACAACAAGAGACAAGCGACCATCTTTTTTTTTCTCATCCTTGATCCACAATTAAAATTAGATGTATTTGGCATCAAGAACACCTGTATATATGTAACGATTGAATTAAATTTGACTCTTCGTTGCACCGTTCATAATGACGTACCTCAACTCCTGGTATTAATAGCAGATTTCTTTCTGGATTAGACATTATATTCTGATAGAAAATAATTTCTGTAGGTTCTAAATCAAGTCCAATCGAGAATAATAAAGTATCTTCGTCTGAGAATACGTACGCACGCAAGCCTTTTATGTGAAAGTGTTCCAACCAGAATACCCTCGTATAATTGAACCATCAATTAACCGAATAAAAATAAATTCCTCGTCATCAATGTATTTTACAATTCCTTTCCGGTCTATTATACCACACTTTTGTCGATTCCACTCAAGAATATGGTCCGAGTCTGCCCTTGATTATCCTAAAAAATATTTTATATATTTTAAAAATCTTTTCGAAATACTTATAATCTTTGTGAAATTTTTGATACCTTCAATAAATCGCCTACAGCTCGTACTGAAAACATACACAAGTCGAAAAATTCCCTCGCTCCCTTGGCGCATACGATATTCTGCATAAAAAATCGATGATTCCTGACATTTCTCCAAATATAATTATGAATTCAGCCTATATTAGATTTCGAATAAGGGAAATTTAAGAAGTCTATAACTTTCCGAAAATTTATGAAAATGTTCTGTCATTTATGGTACCTTTTCTCGTAAGAAAGGGCGAGATAGAGTTGTTTTGTCGATTGGATCTCCATTGTTATTATAGGACAGCGAAGAAACCCTACCGCATGTTTGTTTTGTGAAAACCATGCACAAGCACGTTTTGCCAGTAGTAGTGCGATACAAGGCCCTTAAGCAACTGCCCAATCCACTGTTGAGTTCTTTTCACGAACGTTAACACTGCGGACTTTATTCGAGAATAGACTCAATTAACGACTACGGAATTTTGTGAAAACAATGCAAAAGCGCGTTTCAATATTGGTGGTGCGATACAAGGCCCTAAAGCAGCTGCTTAATCTACACTTGAGTTCTTTTCACGAACGTTAACATAATTGACTTTATTCGGAAAGGACTCAGTTAACGGCGACCGAAAGTCTCAGCCTACGGGACTTTAGTGCTCGGCTCGAACACGGTACGCGACTTTTTCAAAGAGATTAGTTGCCCGTAGATCGAGTGGACAGTATAACTGCTTGAGACTAAAGACAAAGTTACAGGGAAGAATCGGAGTTTATATAGTTCTACGTTTCCATCATAAATGATGGATTTACATTTGTGAGAACGTACGGTCAAGTTTTACAAGATGCGATTCGTAATAACATGTTTTGGTCAGTTTTGTCGAGATACGTTTTGTAATAATATGTCTTTACTCAATGCGTGCTGTTTTAGTTATTGAATTAAGTTTCAATTTTCTCGGATGAAGAATGTTTATGTCTACTGAGACTGTCGGTAATCGCTTGCATCTTCCTTTTTTCCACTACATGTAATTCGATAGTCGCGAGCCTCGCTATGGCATACGATGACTAATAGCTGACGCTGTCCGCGACGATCGGCAATCGCACCTCTCTACTCTTGAGCTTTCAGGAGTACGAATATTGCATATTAACTTAAGGGGTAACACATGCGTGGAGCATGGTTTTTCACTGTCATTTTTTCAATTTTTTTCAAATAAACTTTGTACTATATTTCAATTTCAATTAGATAACTTTATTATATATGTTTTTGACAACATAAATTAATTTTTTCAATGTCTTAAAAAATAAAATGGCGCCTGTAGCGAGATATGAACTCGAAAGTATTTTTCAGAGAGGCCTCTACGACATCAGTTGTTTCGTCATCGCCATTGATCTGAAAAAAATCCTCTTACTCTATGGACTAAAATCAAGTGAGCCACGTAGGGATTTTCAAAAATATCAATTTTTAAAAAAATGGCAAAGGTTTGACAAAAAATTTTCATCAAAAAAATCGTGATAAATAATTTTTAAAATAAATCATTTTTGACTTATCAATAAAATCCTACGTGGCTCACTAGAAAATTGTATTTTAAAGATTTTGTTCAAATTTCAAATTGATCGGATAAAAATTGAGTGAATTATCCATCGTGCCATTCGAAAAAATGTAGTTTCGAGAAAAACGCGTTTAAAGTTTCAAATCTGACAAAATCATAAAAAATTTTGAAATTATGAACTTTTGGTGATTTTTACCTTTAGTCGGCGATACCAGCACCATAGAGTTGACCCTCCAAGTGGCTATTTTCTTGTTCTTCTTCTTTTCTCGCCGATTTCAGAGACATGCAAGCTTCTCTCGCGTCTTCAGTCAATGAGCGTTCGGAATACTCGATGCACGTCTGGTCAGCTTCCATGCAAAAGTTGTAGCAATTTTCTGCAATTTTGATGCCTAATACGTCCATCACATTCATAATACTAGAAAATTCGTCGTTGAAGATACACACATACACATACATTGATTAAAAACTTATCAGTTTGAATTCACGTATTCTACTAACTAAGTACAAATTCAAACTAATGCCACGTTACACACCAATACACTAACACGAATACAGTTCAACATGTTGCCATTGCCACCTTTACGTACCTGTTAACACTATTTACTATTAGGTATAGTTAGTAATGGATATCTGACACAGGTAAACATTTCGGAACATTCAGCGCTCCGCGCGGGCCCGACCGCGCCACAGGGTTCCATGCGCCCGACGCTCTTAAGTAGGGTAAATTTTTTTTTTTTTTTTGAAAAATCACTTTGGGGCATCACTTCTAACAAGTTTCTCTACCAATTTAAATTAAAATTCTACACAGGTATTACCCCTTAACTATAGATAATAGCGCTCGTTTATAATATGTCGTACATCGAAACTTTGAAATTTTGATATGTAACACCAAATTCCGAAAAGGACCCAGTTAGGAACGGTTAGAGAAGACGCCAGTGTCAAGTGCCTTTGAGAAGCCGTTTTGGGACCAGTTAGAAACTAACTTCGATCTTTGCCAATATTTTATTTCTGTTCTTAATCATCGAATAGTACCTGGTTAAGAACGGTTACAGAACACACCAGTGTTGAGAGCCTTTTAGAAGCCGGTTAGGGACCAGTTAGAAACTAACATCGGTCTTTCACAATATTTGATTTCTGTTTTCGATCGCCGGATTGAACTCGGTTCGGAACGATTAGAGCACACACGAGTGACAAGGGCTTTTTAGAAGTCGGTTAGAGACTATTTAGAAACTAATTTAGGACTTGGGAAATATTTGATTACTGTTTTCGATCACCGGATAGAATCCGTTTAGGACCAGTTACAGCACACACGAGTGTGAAGTAACTTTTGTAAACCTATTAGAGACCAGTTAAGGACTTATGACAGAAAGTCACTTTACTAAAAACATAAATAATTTAGCCCATCCGTAAACGTCCAGATAAAAGATGCGTAGTCCGAGTGTCGATGGTAGGGTCTTGGAATACAACTGAAAGTCCTGCGCAGCAGCCTTGCAAAAACCGTCAGCAGTTCGTCAAATACCTTGTTATCGAAAAATTCAAATATCCTTTTGAGAAGCTGGTCCACGATTACAATAAAATACGCCTGTTAAGGGCATAAGATTGCGTCGAATTGTAATTGAAATAATAAGAGGAGATAAAACTCTAAGACCTATGTAAGCACCAAATTTATCAAATAATAATGGCAGTTGTTTCTGGAATTTCGGGATTATGAGTGTATAAATTATTGGGCCCGCCCAACGAACCAACCCCTTGGTTAGTCACTTCAGCTTTTAATTTCAGCATTGTTTCTTTGTTGGTTTGTAGAGAAAATTAGCTGGCGCTCAACTAGTTAAAATTGTAAAATCAGAGCCCTGGCAGCTCATGACCGAAGTCGCGCCAGGTGAAGGCCTTTTTCACTTTCATTTTAATCTTAAAAGAAAAAAAAAGAAAAGTTCGGTCTCAGACTAGTTTCCGTCGTTAAAAATATTTAATTTCTGTTCCCGAATTCCAGATAGAACCCAGTTAGAAAAGGTTAGAGAACACACGAGTATCAAGTGCCTTTTAAAAGCCGTTTAGGGATTAGTTAAAAACTAATATCGGTCTTTGACGATATTTGATCTCTGTTTTCGATCGCCGGATAGAACCCGGTTCGTAACGGTTAGAGCACACACGAGTGTCAAGTGCTTTTTAGAACCCGGTTAGAGAATATTTAGAAACTAACATCGGTCTTTGACAATATTTAATTTCTGGATGTTGAATCCTAGATTCATTCTTATATTTTACGGCCCACATAAATTAAAATAAAATTGAACCAAAAACCATTTTTTAACTCAAAATTTATTTGATTGAAACTCCTCTCTCAATCCTTAACGTTTTGGTACATTGCGTACCTTTTCCAAAAGGTTTTAACCTTAATAATTATATTTTTACATTTAGTAACATTAAGAAGAACAATCATGATAAATAATTACGTAACATAATATAAATTTACCTTAGTTATCGAAGTTTGAATTATGCAAAAACATCAGATTAAATTCGTAGAGTAAAAAACAAATTAAAAAACCATGTCATTGGAGATTTATCAGTCAAAATATTTTTCATAAGTCAAATTTTAAAAACAATAAATACAGATTTTAATAAAGTCTCAAAAAATAAATAAGACTTTTAAAAAAAAATTGAAAAGGAATCTTTGTCGTAGATTAGGAAGGACGAACAGAAATTTGCAGTTTAGAAATACCTGCAGACAGTATACGTAATGAAACGTTGACAAAACAATGGGTGAGTTATCATTTAAAGTTCTGATGAGGAAGCCCGAAAATAAAAGAAATTTTTTAACTAAACAAAAGGACATTATTTTATAATGCTTTGATGAATTTTATTAATATTTAGAATTTCAGTCTGTAAATTAACTGAAATCTTTCGAAATTTGTTTATAAATATAGACTCAATAATACGTCGTTGACACGTGTTTTTTCTGTAGCTAATATTTTAATATTTTTGAAATCAAAATCAAAGTAATGATTAAAATTCCAAGAATGTTATGACAAACCTGTGCTAAAATTTCCAAATACACAATCTCTATTGTGCTCAGAAATTATGGTTCTTAATCTGCAGCCAGTTTCACCTATATAAGCTTTATTACAACATTTACAGTTAACTAGATAAATAACGCCAAATACATTTTCAATGGAATCTATCTCTTTTCTTTAACAAATACTTATCTAATGTATTTGTGTTTTTAAAATAAACGTCAATATTAAATTTTTAAAGTGAATTCCTTAACCGTTCAGATAGATCCTGAATGTAAGGTAAGGTAACATTTAAATTAAATCTATTGTAAGTATCACTGAATTTGTTTTTATTATTACAGTTATTGTAAATCTCAGGAAAGCGTTCTGTAATAATGTCGTTTACTACCTCTGATAAATCTCTGATAAATTTCTGATAAATCTCCAATGACATGGGTTTTTATTTTGTTTTTTACTCTACGACATTAATATGATGTTTTTAATTAATTCAAACTTCGATAACTCAAGTCAATTTATATTATGTTACGTAATTATTTATCGTGATTGTTCTTTTTAATATTACTAATTGTAAAAATATAATTATTCAGGTTAACACCTATTGAAAAAGGTACGTATTGTACTGAAACGTTAAGGATTGAGAGAGGAGTTTCTATCAAATAAATTTTGAGTTAAAAAATGTTTTTTTGCTCAATTTTATTTTAATTTATGTGGACCATAAGACATACGAAAGAATCTAGGATTCAACATTCATAAATATTAACTGATAAAATAACTCTAACATCAGTGAGTTTAACACTTTAAATCTGAAGAATTCCACCTCAACTCTGTGAGTCCCATTAACAATCAAGAAAACCCTCCTGAGAAAAGTCACCATCCTCCTATTGTATCATCTAACAATAGTGAAGGAAGAGAGATCGACCAACTCTACTAACAGAGTCCCTGACGAAGATTCTCGAGTTCTACAAACGTCCCTTATTCCAAGCGACAACAAATTAATATCTTTGGTAAGTTTCCACTATAACTATTGCTGTCCATTATTTCTTTCTCAGACGTAAATTTAAAACTCGTCATTAGAGTCTTTTCCTTTTTGTAAAGGCTGGACACCAAGACGAGGTCTTTTAGAATTCCTGGCAGTTCCATGTTGCGTATATCCATTTAAACAAATAATAATAAACAAAACTGGGACATATCACATATGTAAACTTGATATCAATAAATTGTAATTTTTATATCTTAACAATTTTCTAATCAATAACTCGATTGTCGCAACCTTTTCGTTGCGCTTTTTCCTCAATCCCTGTTTTCTATTTTTAAACATATTTAGAATCAAAAAAGAGGAAGTAGCGTAAGTTTAGATATAATTATTTTATAGCATAAGTACCTCGTTATAAATTTTGGTGCATCGACCTGGAAAATAAAGCAATACGAAATTCTAAGATAATCGAATATTAAATTTAAAAAATACATAAATTTCAAAAAATTTCTAAGTTTCTTCTAAATTTTTCTAAGTTCTCTATATATGAAATTAAAGAATATAAATTTCAGTAATTTTTTAGAGTCTAAATTATTTTTCGACTTAAAATAGAAAAAATATTTAACGAAAATTGTGTAAGTTCCTTTCTCGTATTAAAATAAACCTCACAAACAAATTTTTCTAATTATTTTTTTTCTTTGCATATTATAATCAATTTCACGAAAATTCCATTAAATATTTTTCAACAATTAAATAATTCAACAATAATTGACAATATACAGAAAGACCTTTTGAATAAAGAAAATTATTTTAACGACTAAAATCCATTTCGACAGCAATAGTTTAAAGAAACTCAACCAAAACAGGAACATTTTATACCGGAAGTAAAAATTCAATATACTTCAAATTTAAAATCAGACACAGACTTAGCCCTTGACGCACAAACATCAAACATGAGTAAGCTACCTACTAACCAATAGGTCTCACGCAGAGATGTACTAGAGGTCATTCCAATATTCGACGGAACAACGTCCCCTTAAGTCATTTTGTCGAGGCTTGCGAAGAAGCAAGGTCCATGCTAGCTGAAATAGAAGTAGAAGCAGATTTAGTTAAACTTCTCAGAAGTAAGCTTGCAGGAGAAGCTCGAAAATGTATTTACGGTTCCACTTACAATACAGTAGATAAACTAATAAATAAACTAAAAACAGTTTATGCGCCATTAAAAACGCTTTTTCATCTAGAGTAAAAGAAATCTCTGATAAAATCAGTGACGCGTATAAGGCAAAAATATAAATATTTTGAGTGCAGAAGTCAATAAAATAAAAGACAATTTTATAGAAGAATTAGAAAAAGATGCAGTAGATTGTTTTATTAGAGGTCTAAGAACAGAACTTCAAACTAGAATAGGTAAACTATTATCATTTTCAGAAACAGTTAACAGCACGTTAGAAATAGAAAGATCAATAACCACAACAAAATAAATAAGAAAAAGATCAAACTAGCACCAACCGAATGAAATAGCAGAAAATAAAATAAAAACTAATAAATTGCTCGCGTCGATATCACATCATGTCAGTTTTGCGGAAAGGTTGGACATATGGCACCAACATGTAGAGGTTTTATTCAACAATTATCAAATTCAAACAAACTCCAAAATCAATTTTAAAACAAAAATCAAAGACAATTTTTCCACAATCATTTTCAAAATCAAAACCAATTTTCACCAAATAATTTTCAAAATCAAAGAAAATTTTTTCCAAACAATTTTCAAAATCAAAGACAATTCTAAGAAAACAATAAAAAATCGTTCACAAATAATACTCAAAGACCATTTTAAGGTAATGACCAAAGTTAATTCACAAACAATAATCCGCGATGAATTAAAAACTATCCAAGACCAACTACGAATAATTATCAGCGATCACACACATCATATAATAATCAAGGACAATATTGGAATGATAACAGAAATCAATTTAAAAATATTCTTTTAAATTCTGGACCACAAGATCAAACATGGGGAAATACAGAAAATCAGGAAAGACCCCCCCCCCCCCCCCCCACCACCCACCAACCCACACAAACACACCCCCCCCCAAAAAAAAAAAAAAAAAAAACACACTCCACAAACCACACACAACCCCCA
>JAAAKG020135586.1:0-13478 GCA_010014905.2 Druon quercuslanigerum | reverse complement strand
GTGCTAATCTGAAAATTTGCACCCGATCCCAGCGAAATCGCGGTAAAATTTCAGCCATAACCACGTCTCACTACCTTGAGATAGGCGGTTATATGTATATATATATATATATATATATATATTCTCGACAATTGTTTATGTTGCACACTCGAGGCCTAACATAGTTCTCCTTGACTTCGAGAAGCGAACCATGTTCGTTATCGAATTTTCGGCACTGGCTGGAAAAAAATCATAGTCAAGGAGAATGAAAAGAAAGAGAGGTATAGAGTCCTTTTAAGGGAGAAGCGACGATTGTACCCAGAATATTCTGTGAAATTAATCGCCCTCATCATCTGCGCTCTAGGAGGTGCCAAGCTTTCGCTGGTTAATAACCTAAAAATCATCCCTGCGTATAAACAATATGCTAAAACTCTTGCGGGCAAAAAGGGTATTGATTCCGTCACAGACTGTAACCACCTATCTCACGGTAGTAAGACGTGGTTATGGCTGAAATTTTACCGCAATTTCGCTGGGATAGGGTGCAAATTTAAGATCAGCACCCGATCCCGGCGAAATCCTGCGGTTGTCCTGATGCCAGTATAACCTGACACTTTCCAGGTTTCGTATTTCGAATAAAATTCAGTATGTCACCAACTCTCGATACGTAAGGCCATATATGTTTCGACATAAAACGATCCACATGTACACCTGGTCTAAAGGAAATACCAACAGCATAATTGACTTTGTTGTTGCAGACAAATGACTAAGAGCGATAGTCAAAGATACAAGGGTGATGAGGGGTTCTGAATGCAATACTGAGCATTACCTTCTGATCTTCAAAATTAAATGAGATCGGGGACGGAGAAAAAAGAGAACCAAAAAAACAAAACAAACGCGAATTGAAATTTAAACCCTGCAGAAACCGGATGTGCGAATAGATTTCCAAAATAAGATAGTCGAAAGCATAGATAAGGCAACTTGGGCGGCGCTTATAGGAAATAAAGATATAGAGGGCGAATGGACTAAATTCCGTGATATCATTATTAGATGTGCGATCGAAGTGTGTGGTACCGCGGTTGTAGGAAGAATTTATGGTGATGCATGGTGGAATGATGAAATTCAGGCTGCCCAAAAAGCAAAGAAAGAAGCGTACAGGAGAACTTTAAACATGACAGGTCTTCGCGATGAGGTAAGAAATAGACTTTGAAGGAAGCAAGAAGGGAGATAAAAGCGACTGCAATTATTACAGAGGGATCCGTCCATTATTTACCGTAACAAAGATATACTCAAAAATACTTATTAGCAGGGTAATTAAAATAACAGAAGAAAGGATTCAGGAAGTCCAAAGTGGGTTTATGCCATGAAGATCATATATCGATCAAATATTTTAAAGGCAAATCAGAGCAAAAAGTTTGAAAGTGGGAAAAAAACTTGTCTATGCATTCGTTGACCTAGAAAAAGCTTTCGGCAAGGTGGATAGAAATAAACTTTGGAAAGTTCTGAAAGAATACGAAGTAAGTGGATGGCTTCTACAAGCTATAAGAACAATATATACGGGTAGCAAAAGCGAGTGTAAAGGTAAATGGGAAATGAAGTGACTAATTCGATATTATACAAGGCGCTAGACAAGGATGCGTCATGTCTTCATGGCTACTTATATTATTTTTTGACAAGTGTTTAAGAATGGCTGTTTTCGACGAAGAAGGTGTGGATTTCGAAACAGTAAGGGTACGTGGGTTAGCTTTCGCAGATGATAAGATTGTTATGGCAGAGTCAATCGAAGACTTGCAAAGAATATTGAATAAACTGAATGCAAACATGCTGAGCATGGGCCTCAAAATTAACGTAAATAAAACGTATACATTAATAGATCATTTACCAGGGATGGGAAGATAGATGAGGAGCTAGATAGACGCATAAACGAAGGTAAGAAGGTTATTGCTAGAGCAGGCCCAAATGCATCTTATGAAAATTAAAATGCTTTTATAACATTTATATGTTCGATATTACATGGTTTTTTATCACTCTAATGAAATTTTTCGATTTTTTCCACTCTGGGAATTTTAATATTTTAGGTGGTTAGATTTAATACCTTCGATCATAGTTTTTGATATCCTGGATATTAGATTTTAGGATCTTGGATTATAGATTTTAATAACTTAGATTATAGATTCTAATATCTTGGATTTTATATTTTAATATAATTACAGTATAAATTTGAAAATCTCCTGCTATAATTTTTAATCCAAAATTTTATCCGGTATTATCTATTATTTAATATCTGTAGATTTTAGTTCGTCTAATCTGGATCGCTGTCCCATAATTAATAGTCCAAGATTATACTTGTCAACATATTTTTAATTACCGGATATATTCTATTTTCCTCAGTGTGGGCATGTTGAGTTGCCAAAAAGAATACAATTATGCTCGTATATGTTATTTTCTTAATTTTTTTATAAAAGGTTGAAAATCTTACAAAATGAGGACATTTTATTTTTCAGGCCTCTACGCTGGAAACTTTTCTTCTAGCTATTTCCTTCGGGCGTGGCTCCAATTGAAGCTCTTAGAACGTACGATTACAATTAAAAATAACATTTTTCATTTTACATTCTAATTATTTTTTATCATTTTTTCCGGTTCCTCTTTTTTATTTTGCCTTTATTCGGACATAACTTAAATTGAAGTTCTTGGGATGCGGAATTGGGATAATTACTCTTGAATTCTGCACCTGCGTAATCTTTCGTTGAGACGCTTGTCGATCTTTTTGGCCTAATTTTTACAATTGCTCATATAATTCACGTACTAAAAAAAATTCAAAAAAGTCCTGCAATATAAAATTATTTTTGGGAGAAAAGTAACAGGAAAGTTTTTATTAGTTTTTTCTCTAAATTTGCGTGATTATTGAGGAATAAAAATAGGAAAAATCCATGTAATTTTGTTCAATTCTTAAAAATTAAAATTGGATATCTGTATAAAAATCCTGCTTAAGCCTGATGATTTTTTAACTTTTTTCCTATTTTAGACTTATTTTAGTGGACGTCTTCGGAATGCTCATGAATTTAATGAATTGTTAAAAAATGTTTTTAACACTTGAGGCCTGTTTGGCTATTAGGCAGATAAATATTTTAAAAATTGTTTAAAGAAATTATTCAATTAAAGAGGTTTTTCATAAATTAATATTTAATTTAAATTCTTATTTTTTAGGATTTATAGTGTATATCAAATCATGGGTACTTGAACACTCATATTATATACGCTCGTATAGGGACACTTCCCCGCAACTGTTGTAAAAAAACAGAAAATCGAACTGCTTCTCGAAGTGCCAACGATAATGGATCGTAAAAATTTTGCACGTAGTCATCGGCGACAATACGTGGGCAGAATAATATTTGTTTAACAATCCATAACTTCGTTAATAAATATGTTCATGTGGCCTGGTACACACATTTCCAAGCACAGAATATAAAGCCTCGTAATAACTTCGTTGGACCGAGCTATTAATTACTCTAAAGCACCGGGGCTTTTATGTCTCCTTAATTTCCACTATTTAGAATATACGTATAGGTCGTTTTATCACCCTAAAAAAATACTTATTGTGAGGGTTTTTGCCAAAAGATTGCTTTAGGATTAAAAGATTTGTTGAAAAGAAATAATTCATAAAGCGCCTTGAATAAACAGTCAACAATCCCTTCACTTAATGCCAACACTAAAGCGGAAGGTTTCACATTCAGGTATTTTTCAACTTATTTTCTAAAAACATAAGAATCGAAGATAGGCTTATTGATAAAAAAAATAATATAATAAGTTCAGGATGGTAAATTCAAAACTGAGAAAATAGTCTTTTTAGATGAAGTGAACGGTTGCTTATAGGATAATGCCAAAGTGACGTACATGTTTAAAGACAAGATAGAAGAGGGGAGTAAGGAAATATATGATTACATCGTGATCTTTCGTTGAGCCTGAGGCTGTAACAAAACTACCGCAAAGCATTTGACAATTGCGAGAGAAAGAAGATATTTGAATTTCAGAGCGTAATCCAACATTTGACTTAACCGCGACAGTGCAAACAGTGGCATCGTAAAAATCTGGGTATAGTATGGTAGTATGTTCACGTGAACGAAATGTACTTTCTAACTGCAGTAACAAGATTATATACAATTCGTATAGCCTGTCATTTTCGATCAAATTTTTTTAAAACTAATGACAAACTCATTTGATATCCGTAAGTCGATCATTGGGACTTCATTAGTTAAAAACTCTAGACCTAGACCCTCTAAACTCTTTTAGACCTTTTCAGAGACATGAGAAATCTTTTTGCACAGTTTAATACTTGTTATTTTTCTTAGTAAGGGACTTTTCTCAACGGATTATCGGACCTCTCCAGAAATATTCGCCCTTTTTAATAATGGAACCGTAACAAATTTACACAGAATTCCTGACTCCCCCCTTGAGCTGTTACCTAATGTAAATTCGTCCCCTTAAGGCCCTTTTTAGAATGACAATCGGTTCTAAATTATGAGGCCGCATATCATTTTGAATATTTTTGTCCAATTTTTGCATACCCAATCTAAATAACCATATTTCAAAGCAAGCGTAGCCGATTTGCCAATAAAATGTTTACATTATAGCTAACAACGTAGATTATACGCGGTGAAAATGCATAGACAGCTAACATAGCATAGACAGCTAACACAAAAAAAAACGCTTTTACCATTCTCTGATTGTGTCATAAATTGCAGAAAATAATATCTTTTTACGATTTACGGGAATAAATTGTTCAACAAATTAATGAAAATTCCTGTAAAAAAACAATAATGTAGCGACCAAATTTGGACCACAATGAACAAAAAAAATGCTCCAATTGTAATCTGAAAAAAATTTTGTTAAAAACAAAAATTTCAGACAAAAATAAAAAAGAGGAAAGAAAAATGAAAAGGCAACCAATCACATCCCGTTCCTTCTCTTTTTCCTTGTTTCGTTTTTTTTGTTTTTACTATTATCAAATCACAATAAAATAACATTGAAAACAAAGAATAAAATTATATTACCAACGTTTCGGTACTCATGCAGTACCCTTATCAAGGCAAGAAAAATATAAATATATAAATAAGAACCGAAACGTTGGTAATATAATTGTATTTTTTATTTTCAATGTTCTTTTATTGTGATTTGATAATAATAAAAATAAAAATAATGAAATGCTGAAACAGACATGGAAGGGGATGTGGTTAGGTGCCTTCTCTTGTTTTTACAGGACTTTTCATCAATTTGATGATTGAACGTTAAATAAGATTTTTAATTTGGATTTTTTTCTAATTTAAATTTCTTAAATTTTAACAAATTAATTTGTTTTTACAAAATAATAAATATCGTGAAAAAATATTTTAAATTATAATACTAAATTATAACTTAATAATAAAAGTTAGACTTATGCAAAAATACTTGCGAACGCTCTATTTATGGATTAAAGATTTATCATATTGAAAAAATTCAAAAAAAATACCGTCTTTAGTGTGCACTTGCTAGAATGCTGCTGTGTAAATGCACAGAATACTGCAAATATTAACCGATTTTGGTGAATCTTTTTTTAAATTATTTGGAATTAAAGAAACAAGTTAATTTCGTGAATGAAAATTGAATTATTCAAGGATTTTATATACTCAGTTTTTCTAACTGGCCGAAATCTCATAACAATATCTGGTTTCATTTGTTTCGAATCATTCAAATCTCTCCTGGCAGTCTGCCGACTGGAGTTTGTCAAGGGTGAACAGGCTTGCTGCGGACATGCATGTACGGGTATCACTCAGCGTCACTGCTATTTAAGTGATATTGTTCAAACCATTTTTCATTATTAAGGAAAATGTGATAATTAAAAAAAACTGATTTAGCTTGCTTCAGAATATAGATAGTAGTTATATAAGGTTTTCAAAGAATTGAACAAAAATATTCTACCGTGCGGCCTCAAAATTCAGAATCGATTAGGCATTATGATAAAGGACCCTAGTTATATTGTTGTTTTTAAGTAACTGGTCCTGTTCATTGTTTTAGATGCTCATTAATAGAATCCAAAGGTGTAAGTGAGAAAACTCAATATCTCAAAAATAGGATGCTCAAAAGTAAAATTTTAAATCTGATTTATTTAAATTAAAGGGCCAGGTTTCACGACTTGCAACATGATAAGAAAGCCACGTTCCCATATCTGTTTTTGATGCACCCAAAAAATTACCAAAGTGTCATATAAATGATTTAGATCATCAGAATCCGCTATCTGAATAGTGCCAGACATGGGCTGATAGGAGAGTCTTTTTCGTGGAACTAAGCTACTCAGTACGATGTGCATATGTTTGGATGTTTTTTTTTCTGGATTTTGAGTCGACAGAAATAAGTCATGTTTGTACAAGCATTGATTCGGTAAGTATTTGATAATTTAATATATTTATTATAAATCAGTAAACCGGCAGATAGGTTCAAAATTCTGGCCCTTGAAGATATAAAACAAGTAACCTCTTTTAGGTTACTAGACTACGTTTATCTATGTCTGAGAACTTTCGCAATTTTAGTCATTAAGTTTGCTGCTTAGGCAATAGGCATTTAGCCTACTGGCGGCGTTCAGAAGAATTTGGGACCAAATCTTCATCTGGTGTCTAAATGCCTGCATTATTTAGGCATTTAAAGAAATACTTGAACTATTCTTCTAAACACTTGACGCGTGTAAAGAAAGGTAAAGAAATCGTTGAATAGAAGTTCACATTTTTAAAGGTTTCGAAGTTAATAAATTTCCTGAATATCTTTGTAAAACTTTATTATTATCTAATGAATACATACGGTGATATTGGATGAAATAAAAATCGTAAGAGGACATAAGTAATCAACTTGCTCTTGTTCTAATGAAGCTTTCCATGAAAATCGCCGTTGCAGAAGATTTTATACTGGTTCTTACTTACGTCACGCTTCGCTGACGTAGCACTCAGAGTCCACTGTTGGTGGAATACTCGAAGTTCGTGCTGTGGTATCGTGACCAATTCCGTGTCTTTTGCCTGAACGACCTAATTTCGCTTGAATTTGCAGAAAGATTCGGTCGCATTCTCGTAATTAGGTAAACACCTAAAACCTAAAACTTTTTATTCCGCTTGCATGTTTATGAGAATTATTCCCTTAGCTTACTTAATTAAAGTAATTAACATGTTATAAAGATATTGCATGTAGTACAAGGGTAGACCAAAAAATCAACTTTAGATTTCTGGTGATCGACCCCCTAATTTGTTCGCTTTTTTCTGAAAAAAATAATTCTCTGTTTTTTTCGTGACTCGTTTAACAATAAACACTATCAAAGCTTTTGATATTAACATGAAATTAAAAATGGGGAAATATCAGCTTTAGAATAAATGAGAAAGAAGTAACTCAATAAACTCTTTGTTAATTAAACTCTAATTAAAATTTAATTTTATCTGCTTTATTAAAATGTAGCGTCTATAGACGTGTGATATGAAATTTGCAAATTATACTTGGATCAGTGATATTTAGAATACTTTTTAGAATTCTAAAAATAAAGTTCATTAACCTCTTCCATTAACCTCAAAATGTTGACAGATATTCCTATTACAGAAGAAAAAAGGATACCAAAAATTAGATGTCGTACTTACCCCTTAGTCCGATGTATAATTAATTTTACCTAATTCATCATTAAAAAACTAAGTTCAACTAAGAGAATTGAAAATGTTAACGTCGATTCACATTCTTTGGACTAAATTATCTTTGATTTTATACATCTAAATTATTGATCAGGTGAACAAAAAATTTTTTTGGTTAAAATTGAAGGGTCCGCACTCTAAACCTGTTAATCGACATTTCACAAATTTTACACGACGAAGGAACATCTTTGTTCTTTATGCAATTCTTAATATGTTTTAAATTCTAAAATGCTTTTTGTTCATTCACAAGCAGAAAAAATACACGTTAGTTTTATAACATTTGACTCAAAATTGAACGTTATATGTCAATTCAAACCTATTCAGATGTCATCTGAAATGGGTTCAACGGTAGAAACATGTTATCTGCAGTGTTCTATCGCTGGGTTTCTATTGTTTTTCGCGGGCTCGCATGTTTCTGCGAAGCTTTTCAAGCTGCGGGTAAGCTTCATGTTTCATATGTAAAAAGGTTTGAAATCGCAAGCTGAACACAAATGTGCTTGGAAAAATTTAAAATAGTTTATTGCAAAAATTTGTTGAGTGTTATTAAACGAGACGCGTCGCTCACTTTCGTCTTCACAGCGATCTGTAGACGAAAACATCGAAAATGATGGAAAACTAGCCACAAGAAACTTTCGGCACACAAAACAACTTAACAGCAAACACACTCACCTGTGTCTCACTGACCTATTCTGTGATTAAACTAAGCTAATATGAGGAAAAGAACGAATTTCCCTTCAGACGCCATGAGCACTTAACAGATTTAAACCGCGGTCCAATGTTCTAGACACCAAAACGCGATTTTCCCCACCGAGTGAGTCACGCCTACCCCTAAAGGGAAACAGCTTAATGTTGTAATAATAATAATATATATGTACAAAAGGTGGTCATCCTGGGGTCGCTTCGTGTCCTCAGGGTGCACGAAACTTTTGACAGATTTCGTATTGATTCCGTCACAGACTGTGTATCCACTTGCCTCACGGTCGTGAGACGTGGTCATGGCTGCAATTTTACCGCGATTTTGCTGGGATCGGGTGCAGTTATTCAGATTAGCACCCGATCCCGGCAAAATCCTGCGGTTGTCCTCATGACAATCTTTTAATTATATATATAGAATGCTACATCATAGCATCATGTATGACCCTGAGAGGAAAGATTCTCAGTCCTCCGTAGTTTAGTGGTAATAGCACCTGACTGAAATACAGTCTACGTGGTGTTCTATTACCACCGGAGTTAGAGGATCTTTTTTATCTAATAATTATTTGTAATATTGTATTCGTTAAACGAATCTTTATTATTTAATATTAAAAAATGACCAATCGATCAAGAAACTTAACATCTTATTCATTAAAAATGATTTTATTTTAAGGTACACTCTACTATTGGAAAAGTTTTATTCAATATTGATCAATTCACACGGTGCGCTACTGTACTGAATAAAAGAGAATATGAAGTAATCTTCTTACTGGTTAAAAATAATGAAACATGCATATTTGTCGTCTTGCAATAAACCGAATTATGTTGTATTTTATATTACAGGTAGATGCAGGCGGCTGTGGGCGGAGATGAAGGCGATTTGAAGACATAGCTGAAGGTGTAGCCTCAGACAAGCCGGTTGCTCCTGCAAACATTACTTCAGCCGAAAAAAAATTACGAGCGCGCGCCCCACACGATATTTTTTCGACATTGATATAAAGAAAAATAAAAACAAGCCTTTTGAATACCAGAAAATACAGACATTTTTTGCTAATTTTAGTATTTTTTAAAATTGCTGTCGATTTTATAAACTGAAAACTTTAGGCAAACGTTAGGTATTGCTAGGCCTTATGGAAACATTAAACGAACATCCTGAAAGAAGCATCCTTCTCCGAGAAAACCTTTATCAAAGGGACATCGTGTTCTTATAAACTCTAATTTTTACACATGAAGAAAGTTCTTTTAAGCTATTGATTATCTTTATCAAATCGCAAATAGAGCTCTTTATAATAGATAACGATGTGCGAGAAAGCCCTGGCCAATGACACCACAGTGACACCACACTGTGAAATATGGCACTTGCCAGCAAGCGTCGTGGCACTTACGCCCGCATGCACAGACTTTTTTTCCTAGGCCTACATTCAGGTCGAACTGGACTAAAATCTTCTACAGGGACACGAGTTAGGGTGAAACAAGTAGTTTAAGTTAACAAACCGATTTTAGAAAGTTTGTATGCAGTGTAGTTATTCAATTATTAGAATTTTCCGGAAATTAAAGATATCGAAAAATTTCCAGAAAAAAACTTTAAACGAGATAATGTTAAAGTTGAGAAGATGCTAGGTCATGGTGTTCAGGAAATGGGTCGGGAGAGATAAGGGAGGGCTGGGAGAGAGGTTATTCGCAGATGATTTTTGAAGGAGAATAAAATTGTTCGATTCGCTACTGATAAGTATCCTATTGCATGGAGTGAAGGTGTGAAGATTGAAAGTAAGTGAGGAGGTAGGATGAAATAGGATACAGGAGAGGTGTGCAAGGTGGACACTGGGGTTGGCTAGGAATACGCCTAACAATATCGTTAGGAGGGAGACAGGAAGAACTAGTTTAGGAATTATGGTGGGGTGTCGACTGTGTCTGATGATGAGGAGAAATTTTTGGAAGAGGGGAATAGAAAAATTGACTAGGGAGTGGTGGTGGGAGAAGACGAACAGACTGAGGAATGGGAAGATTGAGGTGAAAAGGGAACGATATTTTAGAACGAATGGATTGAAAATGGATGAAGGGAGATGCATGCACAAGGAACGAAAAGGTTAAAAAGAATAGCATAGAGAAAGAGAAGGCAACAGGGGAGGAGAAAATAAGGTAGGCAAGTTTCAATGGAAACATATGTTTTGGAGGTAGTTGAATCTGAATCCGAGGTTAGTTTGATCCCATCATGTCTGAGTTAAGGTCAATTTAAGGTCCAAATGGAGACCACCATTGGGTCAGAGAAAACCTCCACTCTAAGACATTGCGGGGTCGCTGAAAACAAATTCAGGGTCTGTTTGACCTGTTCAGGTCAGGATAAAGGTTTAGTGAAGGTCAAAATTAACAAAACCGTTGTATCTGAGAAAAACAATAGATCGAACAAAACCTTTAATCACAGACCTTTTTGGGATCGCTGAAACCGAATCCCGAGTCAGATTGGCCCCACCAAGTTCTGGTCAAGGTGAAGTAAAAGTCTAAATCAGGGAAAAAAATATTTAATTGGCGTTAAAAACTACCTTAAGATATGTTTAGAGTCATTAATTCCGAATGCAGGGTCATTTTCACCCAGACAGATCGGTATGAAGGTCATCCCTAGGACAAAATTGAGAAAATCATAGAATCGGATCAAACCTCTACTCTTGGACATTTTTGGGGTCGTTTAATCAGAATTTCAGGTTGTTTTGAGCCCATAGGTTCAACTACATAGTTTTCTCAATTTTGTCTATAGGAGAACCTTCATACTGAGCTGATAATTATATCAAAATCCTGGGTTGTTTCGATCCCATAAGTTCGATTGCAAGGTCAAAATGAGCTTTTCTCCGATCCAATGGTTTTAATAATTTTGACAGGGGTGACTATAAATGCGCATGTGTGGAGAAAATTTTATGATCATCTGATGATCACAATTGTCCTTCGCACCATTCCGTACATGCGCATCCGCTGTCAATCGTCCTGTTAGATAAACATAAATTATCCCTGCGTTACATAAAAGACTTTGTGTAAAGTAGGCATTATTTACGTGTTTTACTACCGTATTTATATTTTTAACAGTACCCGTTTACACTACTGTAGGTCTCAACAGCGAATGCGCATGTTTCGACGTGGTGCAGATTACCATTATGATCATCCGATGGTCATAATAGTTTTCCACGCAGGCGTATTTGCTGTCGCCCTTGTACTATGGTGAAATGAATCAACCTAACCTCAAATGTCAGACGTAATAATATTGTAAATTATACCATTGTTACAGAATGTAGCGTGTGTATCAACGAGTGAAACCTCTAAAAAGACTGTTTCACTCCTGGGTACACAAAACAACATTATGCAGCACTTGTAAAGATTAGCTGTACAAGTGCCACAGATACATTTTAAAATCTTAATTTAACTTTCTCCTTTCCTGAAATAGGTTTCATTCAAGAACTAAGCTTCTGCAAGTATATACTTTTGAAGCTTTTATTCGAAGTAGGTATAAGAACAGGGATTGTAAAATACATTATTTTCGAGATTAAGAGCAGCTTTTATAGTGCATACTACGTAAGCAGCTCAGTGAGGTTGAAATTTCTTCGTCGTCTACTTATATATCAGTAATTATAGGTGAAAGCAAACTAGCAGATTTCTCTTTACTTAGTATCACTTTCTTCTCAGCCTCTAGATTTCCATATTTATCTTTCTCATAGTTTTAAACTCTTTGAAGCTGACACAAGTACATGATTCTTCACCATAGTATTTCCATAGATAAATTAAAAATAACTTTCCTAGCCATTTAAAAGTTATGATTAGGGGCCTCTCAAAAACTACGTACCGTTATTTTATCAAATTTCACAACTCTGGCATTGTTCATTACAGTTCATCCCATAAAGCTTAAAGCTTTCAAGTTGACATCACAAATCTGAACCCCACCCCCTTTCAGTCAAAATTTTGTCGTCGATTTCATTTGATAAGCCTATGAAATAAAATACAAAACCATACTGAATTTAATAAAAAACGCTCAATATTTTCAGGCGAATAATAATGCATTTTCAAAACAAGATTGAATTTTATATCAAAAAAGCATAATTCTCTACCAACATATATGCATTTTTATGAAAAGAGTTGAGAATTTAAGCTAAAATATTGAATGTTTCAGGAAAATGGAATTTTAACAAAATAGTTAGATTTTCAAATGTAGAAAATTAGTTCTCAACCAACCTCAGTTCAATTTGCAACCAATTTATGGTATTTTAAAAACAAAAATTAAATCTGAACCAAAAACATTTGCATTTTTAACTAAATCCCCGAAGAAAAGGAATTACCGACACAGTAATTGAATTAGTAAAATTTTCTGTTAATAAAGGATTTTTTAAGTGCAAAATAATAAAATTTGCAGCAGCAAAGCTAAATCTTCAACTAAGTACCTGCATCTTGAAACAAAAGAGATGAATTCTGAAAAAATATACGTTACATCTGTATGTAATAGTAGACTTTTCAATTGAAAAAAATCATTATTTTTCAATCAAATGTAGTCAGATATTCTTATTAAGTTCTCAGTTTTCATTATTTTAGATCGCTTTTAAAATAAAATAACAAGAAAAGAAGGAGGTTTCTTGAAACACGGGAAGAAAGATAAATAAAACTAAAAAGTGGCAACTGAAGAAGTAGGTGAAGAGTGTGAAGTTTGCATTTACTTTGAAGTTTCATGGAGAAAAATAAAATTATGTTGGAAAGAGAGTCAGAGTCGCGCAAATGGTATCGTGATTGCCTTATGTTCCAATACAGTTGCTGGCGCAGGTTCGATTCCCAAAGCTGAAAGCGATGCTGAATGTTTTTTCAGAAAGCTTCGCTTGTGTCTCTTGGTGCACTACCCAACGACTCATAACATTCAATTATTTAAAAAAAAATCTCATAATAATAATAATCTACAATCCAAAAAATATGATTGAATAAACGTAAAATTTCTTAACTCTCAAGTGAAATATTTGAAAAATGATTTTACTAAAGTGCCCCCCTTATAAGAAGTAAAAATATATCTCATAAAGCTAAAATGGCAATACATAATTCCATTTTTGTACCAACTGTACTATACGGCAGCGAGACATGGACATGTCAAGAAAA
>JAAAKG020135585.1:0-13479 GCA_010014905.2 Druon quercuslanigerum | reverse complement strand
TAAATAATAAAGAGTAAATAGTAAATAGTAAATAGTAAACAGTAAATAGTAAATAGTAAATAGTAAATAGTAAATAGTAAATAGTAAATAAAAAATAATGTATGATAAATAACAAATCATAAATAATAAATAATAAATATAAATATTAAATAGTAAATAGTAAATGATAAATAGTGAATAGTAATTAGTAAATAGTAAATAGTAAATAATAAAAAATAAATAATAAATAATAAATAATAAGTAGTAAATAACAAATAATAAATAGTAAATAGTAAATAGCAAATAGCAAATAGAAAATAGCAAATATATAATAGCAAATAACAAATTCCAAATAATAAATAACAAAAACAAATAATAAATGACAAATAACAAATAATAAATAATAAATAATAAATGATAAATAATAAATAATACATAATAAACAATAAATAAATAATATAAAAATATAAAAAATGCATTTCTGTCATCGTTGACCATGGAAAGAGTTACTGTATTTTATTCCTCGCTCAGACTTTTTTTTTAAGATGCATATTGTGATTCTCAGAAAGCGACCCCGGGACCCCGGTGTGTGAAGCGTGACGATTTTAAGAGGATGTGATGTATACACAAGTGCGTATGTAAAGCTGCTGAGATAAAGTCTCCAGTTAGGTATCATTAAAGCTTTTTGTCGACTTTGTTGATTATTATGCACGAACCCACATGTTAGGAAGAATCTCAAGTGCGGAGAATTTTAAATTCAATGGTCCCAGAATAAAAATGTATAAATTATTGGCCCTTTCTTTCGAAATACAATATTTTTAATTCTTCTTCTTTTCTTCAAACGAAACGTGTTTTCATTATTGAAAATATTTGATCATTATCTTTGAAATTCTCAAATAGGACCACCTGAAACGTTTCCAATTGAAATGCATAATATTGCGCAATATACTCGAATGAGTACTCGCGCACTGCGGCCCTACCGAGGAGAGTCGCAAATGCAATTCGAATGGATTCGAGGCTCACTCATAAATCTTTATCCTTATCCTTATATAATCTTTATTAATCTACAAAAATGCTCTGTCGGTGAAAGTCGCAACTGTCATGGCGGGAATTTGAAATTTGAATAAAAAATGCAATTTGTGATTTTCTTTTTTTTATTCTTTATTGACGAGTCTAAATGAATAGCGAATCCAAATTGAACTATTAAAAAAATTTTAATACATAATTTTAAAATATAAATTAAAAAAATTAATTAACTTGCAATTCTATATTTTTTAAATTCAAGAACTTTTAATAATTGTAACTCTTCAAAATTGTTTTACTTTATATTTTAAATCTTTACAATTATTGAATTTTTTATTTTGAAAATTTACAATTAAAAATTATGGAAGTTTTAAGTTTTTCAATCATATATACAGTAATTTTTATAATCATCAATTGAAATTTCTTTAATTTGGAAGATTTATAATTGTAACTTGACTTTTGATTTCGAAAATCATCCAAATATAAGAATTTTCATTAATACAATTAAAAAAAAAGAGTTTCCAATTGTAGCTATTTAAAATTAAAGAATTAACATGCAATTCATTAATATAAAATTTTTAGAACTTTTAATTGTAACTCTTCAAAAATGTAGAACTTGCAATTATCAATCTTTACAATTTAAGAGACTTGAATTTAAAAAATTTTGAACTAAAAATTATGTAAGATTTAAATTTTTGTAATTAAACATTCTCTGATTCTGACTTTGTGGAATTACAAAGAAAATAATTTTTTTATTTTTCACTATCAAATAATTTCTAGATTAAAATTTTTTGTTGTTTGTGGCAAACAAAACTATTTTAATTTTTTTTGGTAAAATTCATAAAAATAAAGAATCTTAGATGGAAAAAAGTAAAAAAAATCTCGTCCAAATATAATATTTCAAAAATTGACAAAAAAAGAAATGTCAATTTGTACCTAAAGCTGCAAAAAAATATTTTTTTTTTCATTTTTATGGTTCCTGTAACATGAGCCATTTTTATTTTTGACACAAAATCCGTTAAAAATACGATATTTAAAAAAAATAGATTTTTGAATATTTGAAGATTAAATATATTTTTTTCTTAAGGTTCCAGGGAAAATTTAAATTAATTTTTTTAAATTAATTTAAAGCAATAGTTTTAAACTATTTAAAAATATTTTAACTGGTTTCAAATGATTACTTCAAAAAATTCGGAAAAGAATAAAAAAATTTTCGAAGCAACATTTTTCAATTTTGCAAGATTCCAAAATTTAATTTTGGAAAGTTGTAAAGGGAATAAAAAATATTTTAAGATTTCTTGAAACATTTGTTATGATTTGTTGTTTTAAAATTATTTTAGAATAATAATTAAAAAGATTTCAAAATATTCAAAAAGAGTTCGGAAATTATAAAAAAAAAAAGAATCTGGAAGAATTTAGGGCAATTTTTTTGCAAAAGTTTATAAAAAAGATAAAAACATTGCCCATAACTTAAAAAAATGTAGGTTTTTAAAGATTTCGAAATAAAATTTTAACATTTTTTTTAACGATTTTAAACGGTTATAACAAATGTTCTTAAGACTTCTATAAATATTAAAAATGACTCTTGATTCAAAAAAATTGATTTCAAGAGAATGTTTAAAAAGTTTACAAAGCATTAAAAAAGATACTCAAAATTGTCAAAAATAAACTTGGAAGATTTTTAAACAATTTTAGGAATAATTTGAGTATTTAGGAATTTTTAGCATTTTGAAGAGATTAAAAATATTTTGAAATTTTGAAAAGTTTCCCAGCATTGATAAAGTAGTCTCAAATTTTTTTTCAAGATCAAAAAGCCTTGAATATCTTTTAACACAACATAAAAATTTCCTAAAATTTTGTAAAATCCTGTAAAATAAAAAAGATTGTTAGAAGATTTCTATACATTTTTTTCGACATATTTGAAACCTTCCAAAATCTTCTCGCATGTTCTCGATACACCTAGGAAAATTATATTCATATAACCTTAAATTAAATAAGCAAAGAAAATTAGAAAAAATAATAGATACAATTTTTATTTAATATTAATTTTTTTTAATTTACCAATTTTTTAAAAAATGTGTCTTTTTAATTTAAAAATTTATCTTTCTTAGTACACGTTTCATATTTTGTATATTCAAATTATAAATGTTTAATTTAAAATTAAAACCTTTTTTGGCTGAGGATTCAACAATTTTCTTAAAAATTTCAACTATTTTTTCTATTTTTTTTATTTATTTAAACTATTTAGTTTTTCTTTAAAAATCAATTTTTTTTTTGGTAGAAAATTTAATTTTTTGGCTGAAAGTTTAAAAAAATTGGTTGAAAATGCACTTTTTTTATTGAAAATTCAATAATTCAAAAATTAATCTACTTGAATGAAAAATCGTGTATTTGGTTGAAAATCTAATTTTTTGGATAGAAATGAAATTTTTTGTGGAAGATTCATATTTTTGGGTTAATTTTTTTTTCGTAGAAAATTCGTCTCTGTTGGAAACTATTTAATGTTTTCTGATCAAAACTAAAACTGAATAAAAATGAATCTTTTTTGGATGAATTCAATTGGGTTTTACTTTAAATAAATTTGTAGTTAAAATTTCAACTATTTGGTTGAAGATTATCTTTTTTGTTAAAATTTTAATTTGATATATCTGAAATTTTCAAAGATATTTACGAATTTTCTCAAAAATCTGAGCAAAATTATATTTATATAATCCTAAAAAAATCAAGCTTTTCTGTATATTATTATTGCCCCTATTATTTTAGGAAAACGCAATAAATTGTCAGAAAAATTATTTTTTTAAGAAATCAATTTTTTAAATTAAACGTGTACGAGAATTTTCGAAAAGCTTGCCGGCATCCTATTACATTGGACATTTAATATTCAAAATCATCACAATTCAAGAATTTTTATTTACACCTTTAAAATTGAAGAATTTTTTAAATAAATTTTTGCTATTGAAGAATTTTTATTTGTAATTCTTCAACAATGTACACATTCAAATTGTGAATCTTTAAAATGGAAGATTTTTATATTTTGTAAATTCACAATGAAATTTTTTTCAATTGTTTTGATTAACATAAGACATTTTTTTCAATTTGGAAGATTTAGAATTAAAAACATGACTTTTGATTTTCAAAATTATCCAAATTTAAGAGTTTTGATTTGTATATTTTTAAAATTTGAAAATTTTATATTTGCAAATCTTCAAAATTGAATTATTAAAAAAAATATTCCAAATTACATACTTTTGAAATATAAATCTTGAAAACTGAATAACTTTCGATTATTTTTTTTTTTTAATCTTCAACCATTTTTTTTTGGAATTTCCAAAACGTCGGGGTCAAAAAAGTTAGTCACCTTATTTTTTGGTTCAAAAATAGCAAAGTCCGAAAAGGCAATGTATTTGTGAAAATTCTTATTCCTTGTCAAAAAAAAAGAAAATCCGTCAAAAAAATTAATCTAATCGGAGAAAATCCTGCAGTCTCTTATCGAGGTCAAAGTTTAAACTCTAAATATAATCGTTGCTTTCGTGTTTACAAAAAAAATGCTCTCGACACATTTTTTACATAATTTATTACCTTATAAATGATTTTTAAATTATTTTAATTACAATATTTGTTTTTAAAGATAAATAAAGAATTACTAAATATTAAAAAGAAAGATTAAATAAGATATAAAAAAAGATTTTAAAATATTTAAAATGGTTTCAAATGATACCCTCAAAAATTTTGCAATTTTCCAAGATTACAAAATTATAAAAAAATCCGAATATGTTTAAGAGATAATTAAAAGTTTCCAAAGGGTACAAAAATAATTTTAATAAAAACAAAATATAGATTTTTTAAAATTTCAAAAATAAATATTTGCAATTACCAACAAAAAAAATGGTTGTTATTAGGTTATTAAATAAATTAATGTATTTAAAATATTTTTTAAACAAAATCTAGATTTTGAAAATATTTTAAAATAAAATTTTGAAACTTTTTAAGGACTTTGACAATTTTAAGATTGTTAAATTTTTTTAAGCTTTCAGGGAAAATTTAAATTAATTTTTTTTTAAATAAATTTAAAGCAATAATTTTAAAGGATTTAAAAACATTTAAAATGGTTTCAAATGATACCCAAAAAAATTTCGGAACAGAATTTAGAAGGTTTCAGACCAAAATTTTGCAGTTTTGCCAGATTACAAAATTTAAAATTAAATTTAAAATTACAAAAAGATTGAAAAAATAATTTTAAGAAAAACAAAATGTAGATTTTTGTAGATTTAAAAATATAAATATTTGCAATTACCAACAAAAAAATTTTTGCAACTTTTTTTGTTGTAGTCAAAATATATTAGTACAGGTTATTAGGTTATTAAATAAATTACTGTATTTACAATATTTTTTTAAACAAAATATAGATTTTGTAAATCTTTTAAAATAAAATTTTAAAGCTTTTTAAAGAATTTGAAAATTTTAAGATAGTTAAATTTTTTTCTTAAGGTTTCAGGGAAAATTTAAATTAATTTTTTTAAAATAATTTAAAGCAATAATTTTAAAGTATTTAAAAATATTTTAAATGCTTTCAAATGATACCCTCAAAAATTTCGAAAAAGATTTTAGAAGGTTTTAAACCAAAAATTTGCAATTTTGCAAGATTACAAAATTTCAAAAAAAATCGAATATGTTTAAGAGACAATTAGAAGTTTCTAAAAGATACAAAAATAATTCAATTAAAAACAAAATATAGATTTTTGTAAATTTCAAACAATAAATATTTGGAATTACCAAAAAAAAATTGTTGGAACTTTTTTTGTAGCAGTAAAAATATACTAGTACACAATATTTTTTTACTTTATTCTATATTTGGACAACTTTTATAATTTTAAGACAGTTACATTTTTTTCTTATGGTTTCAGTGAAAATTAAAATAAATTTTTTTTCAAATTAATTTAAAGCTATAATAATAATATTAGGATTATAATAATATTAGGGCACAATATTTTCTTACTTTATTTCGTATAAGGTCATTAAATGAATTACTGTATTTACAATATTTTTTATAAACAAAATATAGATTTTGAAAATATTTTAAAATAAATTTTTGAAGCTTTTCAAGGACTTTAACAGTTTTAAAATAGTTAAATAATTGTTTTCTTAAGATTTCAGAAAAAATTTAAATTAACTTTTTTTCAAATTAATTTAAAGCAATAATTTTAAAAGATTTAAAAATATTTCAAATGTTTTCAAATGGTACGCTCAAAAATTTCGGAAAAGATTTTAGAAGGATTCAAACCAAAATTTTGCAATTTTGCAAGATTACAAAATTAAAAAAAATTCGAATATGTTTAAGAGATAATTAAAAGTTTCGAAAGGATACAAAAATAATGTTATCAAAACCAAAATTTAGATTTTTGCAAATTTAAAACAATAAATATTTGCAATTACCAAAAAAAATTGTTGCAACTTTTTTCTGTAGTAGTAAAAATATATTTGTACACAATATTTTTTTAAACGAAGTATAGATTTTGAAAATATTTTAAAATAAATTTTTGAATCTTTTTAAGGACTTTGACAATTTTACGATAATTAATTTTTTTTCCTAAGGATTCAGGGAAAATTTAAATTAATTTTTTTTTTATTAATTTAAAGCAATAATTTTAAAGGATTTAAAAATATTCAAAGTGGTTTTTAATGATACCCTAAAAAATTTCGGAAAAGATTATAGAAGGAGTCAAAACAAAATTTTGCAATTTTGCAAAATTACAAATATAAAAAAAAATTCGAATATTTTTAAGAGATAATTGGAAAGTTCAAAAGGATACAAAAATCATTTTATCAAAAAGAAAATATAGATTTTTGCAGATTTCAAACAATAAATATTTGCAATTACCAAAAAAAATTGTAGGAACTTTTTTTTGTTGTAGTCTTATTTTGTGTACATTGGTATGATAAAAAATGTAGGTAAGGTAGGAATCGTATAAACTTTTTTACGTAAAATGACTAAATGTGTTTAAAATTTTTGCATTCATTAAAATAAAAGTTTTTGAAGAATCGAGAATCAATAAATAATAATTATACCAATAATAATTTTGAAATTTTCAATTAATTCAAAATTTTTTTCCCCCAGACGCTTTGGATGCCCAAAATTTTTTTTGACCATCTAAAATAGTAGATTCTTACTTTTTAAGTTTCAATCAGCAACAGCATTTATTTTAATTAGAAATTAAAAAATAAACAGAATATTTGTCCATTTCGTAAGTAATGTAAATTTTTGAAATTTCCACAATATTTTTATTTGGAAAATTTATAAAGATATGCATATCCAAATTTCAACTTTTTTGTTTTTTAAAATAATTTTAAGGTCGATTTTAATTTTACGGATTATTTTCTTAAATACTCGTGCATTCAGGCTTGTATAAAGGGTTGCGCAAATAGCCATCTGTAGATAAGGAAGAGTTCCATATGTTATTTGAATTATTAAAATTTTTTATAAATTTTTTGAGGTATCATGAGAAATTTATTCAATTTGGAAAAATTAGACTTGACAAATTTTGACTTTATCATTAATATTATAATTATTTACAATAAAAATAAAAAAGGCAAAAGTTCTCAATTCTAAGATTTCCAAAATCATCCAAATTTAAGAATTTTGATTTTTAAATATTTAAAATTTAAGTTTTCAATTGTAAATCTTTTTTTTAATTTTACTAAAATGTTAGTTAATTATTAAATTTATTTATAATAAGATAATTAATTAATGTTTAAGAAAAATTTGACTTTTTGTAAATAAAAAATTAGTCCCTTCTTAAGAAATGTTCGAGGAATAATTTTCACGTGATAACTTTCAATTTTGATCCCTGTAACTCCATTAGATTGTGCCCGTAAACTGCCCCAAAAAATAGAAAAAAGAGTAATATTGCTTTATTAACATATTTAGTAATAATTTAAACAATTTTTTCGCTGTAAATTTGGAAAAGTTATTATTTTCTGGATATGATGACAAACTTTCAGCTCGATATTTTAATTCGTGTGGACTTTGTATAATCCGAAAAATGTCGGTAAAGTAGGATTCGTATAATTTTGTTTTGCAAAAGATTTTTTTTTTTTGTAAAAATCAAACAAATTTTGACTTTTTGATGAAAACTTAACCATTTTGTTGACATTTTTTTTTAAAGATTATTTTTTGGCTGAAAAATTAACTATCCCATTTTTAAGTTCAAAAATTATCCTTTCAGTAAAACATTTAATTATTTAGCTGATAATTCGTTTCGGTAAAATTTCGTCTTTTTGGTAGAAAATTAATATTATTAGTAGAAAATTCATCTTTTTCTTTAAAAATCCATTTCTTTGGTTGAAAATTCGTTTATTAACTAAATATTTTAAAATTATTAAAAATAAAAACTTTAATTTCTATTTGAACTATTATTATTTAATCTACAAATTTCAATGAAGGAACTTAGTTTTAAATAACAAAATTTATTTTTAACTCAGTAATTGAACTTTCATTCAGGTACTTTAATTTCTAACCAAAAAATCCAAATATTTTTGCTTTAATATCAATTCTTCTTAATTGAAAATGTTTCATTATATTGTTGGTGAGAATTAATCCTTTTTTGGTAGAAAATTTCGCCTTTTTTCGTTAAACTAAACTATTTTTTATTAAAAATAAAAAAATGTTTGGGTTAAAAATTGAACTTTTAAAAAAAAATTTTTAGTTGAAAAGTAATTTTTTAAATAAAAATTTAAATGTTCTATTTTATTTAAAAAATTAATATTTTTTAGTTGGGAATTCAAATATTTGTTGGAAACTTGATATTTTTAGTAAAAAATTAATTTTATTGGTTTAAAGTTTATCTCTGGTTAAAAATTGGACTTTTTTGGTAGATTATAAATCTTCGTAAAATTTAACATATTCATCTCGCTGGTTAAATATTAAACTATTTAGTCGAATTTTTATTTTGCTTGTTAAAAATTCATCTTTTTGGTTCAAAATTCGTCTTTTTATTTTAATTCTATTATTTTTAATAAAAAATAATAATCCATTTTGTTTATAAGTTTAATTACTTTTCTAAAAAATCCTTCTTCTTTGGGTGAAGATTAATTATTTAGGTTAAATATTTTTTTCTTTGGTTAATAATTGAACTATTAAAAAAAATTTTTGAATTGAAAAGTAATTTTTTAAATGAAAATTTAAGTATTATATTTTTGTTTGAAAAATTCATTTTTTTAATTGAAAATTCAAATGTTTTTAGGAAACTTGGTATCTTTTGCCAGAAAATTAATTTTCTTGGTTTAAAGTTCATCTCAGGTTAAAAATCTACTTTTTTGGTAGATAATAAATCTTCGTAATTAAACATATTCATCTCTCTGGTTAAAGATTAAAATAGCTTGTCGAATTTTTATTTTGTTTGTTAAAAATTCATCTTTTTGGTTAAGAATATTTTGTATTAAACATAAAAATCTATTTTGGTTATAAATTAAACCACTTTTCTAAAAATTTCTTCTTCTTAGGTTGAAGATTAATTATTTAAGTTAAATATTTTTTTATTTTTTTAAAAATTGAACTTTTTAAAACCATTTTTTCTGGTTAAAGATTTACATAGTTTGTTAAATTTTTATTTTTTTTTGTTAAAAATTCATCTTTTAAGTCTATTTTTTTGATTGAAAATGAAAATCTATTTTGGTTATAAATTTAACTACATTGTAAATAATTCTTTCATTTTTGGTTTAAGATTAATCGTTAGAGATAAAAATTTATTTCTTTTGTTAAAGATTGAACTGTTTTGTTAAAAAATTCGTCTTTTTTTAGTTGCAAATTATTTTTGCAATAAAAATTTAGGTATTCTATTTTGTTTAAAAAATAATATTTTAGAGTTGTAAATTCAAATATTTTTGGAAAACTTGGTATTTTTTGGTAAAAAATTAATTTTCTTGGTTTAAAGTTCATCTCTGGTAAAAAATTCGACATTTTTGGTAGATAACAAATCTTCTTAATTGAAAATATTCATCTCTCTACTTAAAGATTATACTTGTCAAATTTTTCTTTTGTTTGTTAAAAATTCATCTTTTTTGTTCAAAATACGTCTTTTTGTTTCAATTATATTATTTTTTATTAAAAATAAAAAACTATTTTGGTTATAAATTCAACCACTTTTCTAAAAATTTCTTCTTCTTAGGGTGAAGATTAATTATTTAAGTTAAATTTTTTTTCTTGTTTAAAAATTGAACTATTTAAGAGAAATTTTTTTAGTTGAAAAGTAATTTTTGAAATGAAAATTAAAGTATTCTATTTTTTTTTTGAAAAAATAATATTTTTTAGCTGTTCATCTCTGGTTGAAAAATCGACTTTTTTGGTAGATAATAAATATTCGCAAAATTAAAAATATTCATCTCTCTGGTTAAAGATGAAACTGGTTTGTCAAATTCTTATTTTGTTTGTTAATTGAAAATATATTTTTGTTAAAAATTTAACAACGTTGCTAAAAATTCCTTCTTCTTTGGGTGAATATCAATTATTGAAGCTAAGTATTTTTTTTTAATTGAATTATTTTAAACAAATTTTTTCTTAGTTGAAAAGTAATTTTTTAAATTAAAATTTAAGTTATCTATTTTGTTTAAAAAATTAATATTTTTTAGTTGGAAATTCAAATATTTGTGGAAAACTTGGTATTTCTGGTTGAAAATTCGACATTTTTGATAGATATTAAATCTTCTTAATTGAAAATATTCATCTCTCTGGTTAAAGATTTAACTAGTTTGTCGAATTTTGATTTTGTTTGTTGAAAATTCATCTTTTTGGCTCAAAATACGGCTTTTTGTTTGAATTCTATTATTTTTTATTGAAAATGAAAATATATTTTGTTTATAAATTCAACTACTTTGTTAATAATTACATTATTTTTTGTTTAAGATTAATCGTTAGAGTTAAAAATTTATTTGTTTTGTTAAAGATTGAACTATTTTGTTAAAAATTCGTCTTTTTTTAGTTGAAAATTAATTTTTACAATGTAAATTGAAGTATTCTATTTTTAGCTGAAATTTGTTTATTTTTTAGTTGAAAATTCAACTATTTGTGGGAAAATTGGTCTTTTTTGAGAATATATAAGGAAAGAACTTTATTTTAAAGTTTTTAAATTTTATATATATACATACAAAAATATTTCTTTTTTAGAAAAAACAAATAAATTTTATTTAGGTTTAAAACTTTACTAGATGTGCTATAATTTCTTCTAATTGGCTTTAAATGTGTTTTGAATAAAAAAAGTACTATAGATAGAGGAAGTGTCGTTTCATGAATCATGAATGACCTAATTAATCTCTTAAGGCCAATTATTTTCTACGCAGAAATAAAGTTCACCATAGGTTTTAAACTATCGTTTATAGTTCAGTGTTAGTTAAGTTACTGTTTCACTTTCTTAATTTTATAATTGATTACTCTAAATAAATAAGATAATAATTCATAAGAAATTATTTTTAAAAAATTTGGCATTAGTTAAAATAATATATATACAACCACATTTTTTAAACAAACATTTTTATTTTTAACTTAGTTATTTAGTTAGTTAAGCTACTTTTTTACTTCCCTAATTTTATAATTGAATAATCAAAATAAATAAAATGATAATTCATAAAAAAAATGATTAAAAAAAATTTGGCATTAGTTAAAATAATATTTTTCCACCACAATTTTTAAACAAACATTTTTATTTTTAACTTAGTTACTTAGTTAGTTAAGTTAATTTTTCACTTCCTTAATTTTCAAATTCAATATTCAAAAAAAAACAACATGATAATTTATAAAAAATTAATTTAATAAAATTTGGCATCTGTTAAAATAATATTCTTCAAACACATTTTTTAAACGAACATTTGTATTTTTAACTTTGTCAAATTTTAGTTAAATTAAAATTATTAATTTTTTTTTTATTAATCAAATTAAATTAAAATTAAGAATTTAGTTAAATTTTAGTTAAGTTACTTTTTTCACTTCCTTAATTTTATAAATTAATACTCAAAATAAATAAGATGATAATTCATAAAAAATGAACTTAAAAAAATTTGGCATTGGTTAAAATAATATTTTTCAATCGCATTTTTTAAAGAAACATTTTTATTTTTTAACTTAGTCACTTAGTTAAGTTACTTTTTTACTTCTTTAATTTTATAATTGAATACTTTATATAAATAAGATGATCATTTACAAAAAACTAATAAAAAAAACTTGTGCATTAGTTAAAATAATATTTTTCAATCACATTTTTTAAACAAACATTTGTATTTTTAACGTAGTTAAATTTAAACTTAGGTAAGTTAATTTTCCACTTCCTTAATTTTATAACGAAATACTCAAAAAAATTAAGATGATAATTTATAAAAAATTAATTTAAAAAATGTTGGCATTAGTTAAAATAATATTTTTCAACCACATTTTTTGAAGAAACATTTGCATTTTTTAACTTAGTTACTTATTTAAGTTACTTTTTCACTTCCTTAATTATATAATTGAATACTCAAAAAACTAAGATGATAATTTATAAAAAATTAACACACTTAATTTTATAATTAAATACTCAAAAAACTAAGACGATAATTTATAAAAAATTATTGTAAAAAATTTTGGCATTAGTTAAAATAATATTTTTCAATCACATTTAAAAAAAACATTGCATTTTTAACTTAGTTAGTTAAGTTACTTTATTACTTACTTAATTTTATAATTGAATATTAAAAATAAATAAAATGATAATTCATAAAAAATTGTGGCATTGATTAAAATTAAAATAATATTTTTCAATTACATTTTTTAAACAAACATTTGCATTTTTAACTAAGTTAAATTTTAACTTATTTATTTAGTTTGTTAAGTTAATTAAAATAAAAAAGATGATAATTCATAAAAAATTAATTTAAAAAATTTGTGCATTAGTTAAAATAATATTTTTCAATCACATTTTTAAAACAAACATTTGTATTTTTAGCTTAGTTAAATTTTAACTTATTTAGTTAGATTACTTTTTCACTTTCTTATTTTTATAATTAAATAATCAAAATAAATAAGATGATAATTCATAAAAAATTAATTATAAAAAAAATTTGGCATTAGTTAAAATAATATTTTTCAACCACATTTTTTAAACAAACATTTTTATTTTTAAAAAAGTTAACATTTAACTTAGTTATTTAAGTTAGTTAAGTTACTTTTTTACTTCCCTAATTTTATAATTGAATAATCAAAATAAGTAAGATGATAATTCGAAAAAAATTGTGGCATTGATTAAAATAATATTTTTCATTCACATTTTTTATACAAACATTTGTATTTTTAACTTAGTTAGTTAAGTTACTTTTACACTTATTTAATTTTAAAATTGAATATTAAAAATAAATAAGATGATAATTCATAAAAAATTAATTTAAAAAATTTGTGCATTAGTTAAAATAATATTTTTCAACCACATTTTTTAAACAAACATTTTTATTTTTAACTTA
>JAAAKG020135584.1:2860-13479 GCA_010014905.2 Druon quercuslanigerum | reverse complement strand
AACTAAAAATTTAATTATACTCTTTTTAGTTAAAAAGTATCTTTCCTTGTTAAAAGTAAACTATTTTGTTGCAAATCAGTTTATTTTTTTGTGAAAATTATTATTATTATTATAAAATAAAAAAATAAAATATATATGTATATAAAATAATATATCAAATAAAATAATTCTATTTTTCATTACAAAAATCATCTTTTCAGGTAAGAATATTAACAATTTTGTTGTAAATTATTGTATATCATTTAAAATTTGTCATTTTTGGTTAAAAGTTTTTTTTTGTAAAGTCAACTCCTTGATTGAAAATTTAACTATTTTGTTGAAATTTGGTGGTTTTTTTTGATAAAAATGTAATGCTTTTAATTTAAAGTATAATTATCTTGATTTTTCATGCATGGCAAATGTGTTCTTTTTAGTTGATTATTTCTATACAGTTAAAAATTTTGTTTATCTCGCAAAACATTCAAACTGCTTTTTTAAACATTCATTTATTTTCGTGGAAATTCGTCATTTATGGTATAAAATTATTCTTCAGGTTGAAAATTCAACGGATCGGTAGAAAGTTGAAATGCTTTGTTAAAATTTTATATTTTGTTTGGAGGTGCATCATTTTGGTAAAAATGAATTTCCCAGATTGAAATTTTAAATAATTTTTTAAATTATTTTTGAATTTAAAATGTAACTGTTCTATTTTTGGTTAAATGATAATCTTTTTTAGTTGAGATTTTTAAAATTTGAAATTCGTCTTTTTCAGTTGAAAATTTAGCTTCTTGGTTAAAACTTCATGTTTTTTAATTAATCATATTTTTTAAAATTACCATTTTTTATTTAAAAAGTCAACCGTTTTGTTATAAATTCGACTTTTCAGTCGAGAATTCAAATATGTGATTGTAAATTCGTTTTTTTATAAATTAAAATGTTTAAAAAAATGTTTAATTATTACAACTTTCAATTTTAAGTTTTTCAATATCAAACACCCAAATTGCATTATAAAAAATTAAAAATGTACACAAAAATTTTCAATTAAAATTAAAATTAAATCAAAATTATATTATATTATTAAATAATCCAGCTTAAAAAGCTTTTATTTATAAATAATAAATGTTCCATTCAGCTTCGTTCATTTTGAAATATTGTCCTTTTTTCAAAATGTTACCTAATCTAAGTAGTTAAAAAATGAAATTTTTCAATTAAAAATTGCTCTGTATATTTTTTAAATTTTAAACTATTTAAAAAAAGTTGTTATTTATTGTTATTTAAGGAAATTGGTAACCTTAATATTAAAAAAAATTGTTTACTAATGGATTTTTAGATTTTTTTTATTTTTAATGTGACGAAACAAAAATCCAGAGACGTGAATAATGCATCACTAATTCAAATAGGTAGAAATGGTTAATTTAATCAAAAAAGTGAATGTTTTCATTAGTGAAAAGTGAAATTTCACTGATTCTAATTAAGAGAGTAGTAAATTTTATTATTACCGTTTGAAAAAAAATGTTGTCACTGTAAGTTATGAACATAACTTTCTTCCTTTTTGAAATGTAACTGACACAAAAGATGACTTCATACTTTCTAACACCTTCTATCTCCAATTGTAAGATCACGGAAGTCAACTTGGGAAAGATGAACAATGTATAATCATGAACATGCTAATTTACAAAAAAAAAAAAAAAAAAACTCAAGTTGTTTTTATCTTATAAAACACTTCCAAAAAGTACGAAAAATTTAAAGGTACGGCTGAATGTTCGAATTATAAAATATCCAAACTTACAAATTTTTTCAATGATTATTATTTATTTATTAAAAATACAATTATCAAATATTTTTTTGAATGTTTAAAGTTTTAAAAAATTATCGTTTAAGTTTAAAATAAAAATAATTGTATACGTATTGTATTAAAGAATTAAATTAAAAAGCACGTGCGCCTTAAAAAAAAAAAAAAAATTCTTTCTAAATTTCCTCCGACCCTAATAATATTTTCCGAACAAACTTTGCAAAAATAAATTCTGCATTGATCTAGCTCTAAACTTATTATAATTTTTTTTATATTATTTTTTTATTATTTATTTTTATATTTTTTTTTTAATTATTTTTATTATAAATTCAATGAATATATTTTTGAAACAGGAGCATGCTAAATTGATGGAATTCAATAATTTTATAATTCCGTAATCTTCTAACGAGAATTTTTTTTTATTATTCAGAAACTTTGAATTTTCAGTGATATAAAATATCGGGAATTTTATTATTCGAGAATTTTTCAATTTGGGAATTTTACTGCGTCGGGAATTTTATTTTTCGGAATTTTTCGTAAGCCCCATTTTTATATTTCTGAAATTTTGTGATTTCGTGGATTTTACCGTGTGTAAAATTCCCTAAACTGTGAAATAAAAAAAGTAAAAAATATTCGAAATAGAAAATTCCAAAATTTCTAAATAATAGATAAAAAAATCCTGATAGAAGATTACCGATTTATAAAACTATTAAATTCAATCAATTTAAAAAGCTGCTTTTTAATCAATATTATTAATTTATAAAAGAAAAATTAGTAAATATTTTTGTCAAAGAACATTTTTTTAGTGGTGACTGAACAATCCCGAAAAATAAAATTTCCGACAAAAAATTGTCGTATTATAAAATATCCGAACTAGAAAATTACCGAATTTAAACAATAACACAAATTTCGTGCAGTCAATATTATTTTTTATAAAAATACAAATGAAAGAACATTTTTGTAATGTTTAAAGTTTCTAAAACGTATTGCTTGAATTTAATATAACAATAATTGAAAGAATGTATTTCTGGTCGAAAAATTTGGTTTGAAAATGCGAATAGAATTTTTAAAAATAGAAAAAAAAACGATCTAAAAACATTAATTTTTTTTTAAATTGAAAAGTAATTTCGAGATAAATGGGTACTGAATTGAATTCCGAAAACTTTGTTAAAAAAATTTTATTAAGCTCAGAAAAAATTTGGGGGGATTTTTTTCGTTCGAGGCGCACGTTTTTTTAATTTATATTTTTATACAATTGTTAAAGAAGTGTTATTTTATATTTAAGTTATAATTCCTAAGCAAGTTAATAATTAAAAATTTTTTTGATATAAATTATTGATTATTTTACTGTTATATACATAATAAATTATTATAAAAAAATTTATTAAAAAATAATTTTTTAGTGTTGAACTTCGGGCAATTTTATTTATTATTATATAATTTATTTTGGTAATGTTTAAAGTTTCTAAAAAGTATTTCTTGAATTTAATACAAAAATAATTGAAAGAATGTATTTCAGACTGAAAAATTTTCTTTGCAAATTTTGTTTGAATCTCTTTTTAAAAATATTCAACAATTTTCTTTAAAAAAACTTGTTCCATTTTTTATTCAAAATTTATTCTATCCAGGATTTTGTTGAAAATTTGTATTGTTTTAATTGATTTTAAAAGTTTTTAATTTTAAATTAAAATTTGTTTTTGTTGAAATATTAGCTATTGAATTTTTTGTTGAAAATTGGTCCCTTTAGTGAAAAGTTAAATATTTCCTTGAAAAATCTTGCTTTTTTGATTAAAAATGTATCTTTTATAATCGACAATTAAACAATTTTGTCAAAAAGTATCCTTTTTAGTTGAAAAGTCAACAGTTTTGTTAAAAATTCGTCTTTTTGGTTACAGTTTTTGTCAAAAACTGATTTATTTTGAAAAAAAATTCAATAATTTCTTGACTGAAAATGTAACTGCTTCATTTATTATTAAAGAATTATCTTTTATAGTTGTAAATTCATCTATTTGTTAAAAATAAAAAAATTTGTTAAAAAATATCCATCTTTTTGGATTTATCTTTTTAATTGAAAATCTAACTATTTCCTTAAAAAATATTTCTTTTTATGAGAAATTTATCTTTTTTGTTTGTGAATGCAATTATTTTGTTGAAAATTAAACAATTTGGTTGACTGTTTTTTATTAAAAATAAAAAGCTTTTTTTCGTTAAAATATCCTAACATACAGTTTGCGTTAAAAATTGAAGATGTATTGAAAATTTACAATTATTCTATTTTTATTCAAAATTTATCCTTTTTAAATGTAAATTCAATTATTTTATTGAAAATTAAACAATTTTGTTAACAACAATCCAGTTTGTTTGAGAATTTAACTATTTTGTTGAAAATTCGTATTGTTTTGATTGATTTTCGAAAGTTTTTAATTAAAATTTGTTCTAATTCAAATATTCTATTTTTTATTCAAAATTTATCTTGAAAAAATTTTCTGTGTTGAATAAAAATTTATTTTTCAACTGAAAATGTAAGTGCTCCATTGATTATTAAAAATTCATCTTTTTCAGTTGTAAATTCAAATATTTTGTGTAAAATTAAGTAATACAAATGTACAGTTATTCCATTTTTGATTAAAAATTTATCTTTTTTAGCTGTAAATTTAACTATTTTATTGAAGTTTAAATAATTTTTTAGAAACAATCCAGTTTCTTGGCGAATTTAACTATTTTGCTATAAATTCGTATTGTTATGATTTACTTTGAAAGTATTTAATTTTAAATTAAAATTTTTTTGCATTGATATATAAACTTTTTGTTAAAAACTGTTCTCTTTTGTAAAAAATTTCAACAATTTTCTTGAAAAAACTTGCTTTTTTGATTAAAATATAATTTCTTAACTAAAAATGTAACTGCTTCATTTAATATTAAAAATTTATCTTTTACAGTTGTACATTCAACTATTTTGTTAAAAATAAATAATTTTTTTTAAACTATCCATTTTTTTTAATCGAATTTAACCCTTTTTGATACAAAAATTTATTAAAATCTGTTCCTTTGTTGAAATATCAAATAGTACACTTTTCGTTAAAAATTGATCTCTTTAATTGAAAATTTAACTGTTTTTTTAAATAGTGTTTTTTATGAGAAATGTATCTTTTTTAGTTGTGAATTCAATTATTTTATTAAAAATTAGACCGCTTAGTTTAAAATTAAACAATTTGATTAAAAAGTCAACTTTTTGAGTAAAAAGTCAACTGGTTTGTTGAAAATTATTTGTTTTTGATTGACGTTCACTGTTTTTTATTAAAAATTAAAACCGTTTTGCGTTGAAATATCCACTTATACAGTTTTCGTTAAGAATTGATCTCTTTGTTAGAAAATTTGACAATTTTCTTTAAAAGATGTAAATTTAAATATTTTATTAAAATTTAAACAATTTTGTTAAAAAGAACTCAATTTCGTTAAAAATTAGCCCTTTTAGTGGTAATTGAAATATATTCTTGAAAAATCTTGCATTTTTATTAAAAATGTATCTTTTATGGTCGAAAATTACTAAATTTTTTTAAAAGGTATCCTGTTTGGTTAAAAAGTAAATAGGTTTGTTGAAAATTTGTCATTTTGGTTACACTTTTAGTGAAAAATTGATCTCTTTGGTAGAAAATTCAACTATTTTCTTGAAAAAAACTTTTTTTTTCTATTAAAAATTGATTTCTTAACTGAAAATGTAATTGTGTCATTTTATAATAAAAATGTATTCTTTTTAGTTGTAAATTCAACTATTATGTGTAAAAAAATGTAAACCGTGTTTGATACAAAAATGTATTAAAATCTGTTCTTTTGTTGAAATATCAACTAGTAACTTTTCGTTAAAAGTTTTTCAAAATCTTAAATCTTAAAATTAACCTTTTTTTTTTTGTTGAAAAATAGTGCTTTTTTATGCAAATGTACAATTATTCCAATTTTGATTTAATATTTATCTTTTTAGGATGTAAATTTAACTAATTTATTGAAATATAAACAATTTTGTTAATAAGAATCTCGTTTGTTTGATCCAAAGTTTTTTATTTTAATTTTAACTTTTCGTTAAAAATTGATGTATATAGTAGAAAATTCAACTATTTTCTTGAATAAAAAACATTTTTTTTTATTAAAAAATGATTTCCTAGCTGAAAATGTAACTGCTCTATTTATTATTAAAAACGTATCTTTTGTAGTTGTAAATTCAACTAGTATGTGTAAATAAATGTAAACCGTCTTTGATTCAAAAATTTATTAAAATCTGTTCTTTTGTTGAAATATTAACTAGTACACTTTTCGTTAAAAATTATTAAAAATCTTAAATCATACAATTTAACTAATTTTTCGAAAATAGTGATTTTTTATGCAAATGTACAATTATTCCAATTTTGATTTAAAATTTATTTTACTTCGATTTAAATTCAATTATTTTATTGAAATTTAAGCAGTTTTGTGAAAAAGAATCCCGTTTGATGCATCAAAAGTTTTTTATTTTAATTTTAACTTCTTGTTAAAGATTGATGTCTGTAGTAGAAAATTCAACTATTTTTTTGAAAAAACTTTATTTTTTGTTTAAAATACCATTTTTTAACTGAAAATGTAACTGCTTCATTTATGATTAAAAATGTATCTTTTTTAGTCGTAAATTCAACTATTTCGTTAAAAATAAATATTGCAACAAAACAAAATAAACTTTGTTTAAATATCAGCTAGTACACTTGTTAAAATTTTTTAAAACTATTTCCTTGACAAATAGTTCTTTAATGAGAAATGTATCTCTTTTTTAGTTGTGAATTCAATTATTTTGTTGAAAATTAGGCCGTTTAGTTAAAAATTAAAAAATTTGGTTAAAAAGTAAACTTTTTGAATAAAAAATTTTGAGTAAAAAATATCAACTTATACAGTTTGCGTTAAAAGTTGAACTCTTTATTGGAAAATTTGACAATTTTCTTTAAAATTGCGAATTTTTATTAAAAATGTATTTCTTAATTGCAAATGTACAATTATTCTATTTTTAATCAAAATTTATCCTTTTTAAATGGAAATTCAAATATTTTATTGAAAATTAAACAGTTTTGTTAAAAAGTATTCTTTTTGGTTAAAAAGTTGATTATTAAAAAGTTGAAAATTTATCTCTTGTAAAGAAAATTTAACCATTTTCTTGAAAGAACCATCCTTTTTTGATTCAAATATAATTTCTTAGGTGAAAATGTAACTACTTCATTTAATATCAAAAATTTATCTTTTATATTTGTACATTCAACTATTTTGTAAAAAAAAATAATTTTTTTAAAAAGTATCCATCTTCTTTGGATCGACTTCAACCCTTTTTGATACAAAAATTTATTAAAATCTGTTCCTTTGTTGAAATATCAAGTAGTATACTTTTCGTTAAAAGTTGATCTCTATTGGAAAATTTGACAATTTTCTTTAAAATCGCGCTTTTTTATAACAAATTTGTTTTTTAAATGCAAAGGTACAATTATTCTATTTTTTATTCAAAATTTATCCTTTTTAGATGTAAATTCAAAAATTTTATTGAAATTTCAACAATTTCGTAAAAAGAATTCATTTTATTTAATAATTTATGTATTTTCTTGAAAATTTGTATTATTTGGATTTAATTCAAAAGTTTTTAATTTTAAATTAAAATTTGTTCTCATTGAAATTTCAACTATTAAACTTTTCGTTAAAAATTGGTCCCTTATGTGGAAATTGAAATATTTTTTTGAAAAATCTTGCTTTTTTATTAAAAATGTATCTTTTATAAACGAAAATTAAAAAATTTTGTTAAAAGGTATGTTGAAAGGTAGGCTGAAAAGTCATTCAACAATTTTCTTGAAAAAACCTTTTTTTTTAGGCACATGTACAATTATTCCATTTTTGATTAAAAATTTATCTTGAGGCAATTCTGTTAAAAAGAATCCCGTTTGTTTGATTAAAAGTTTTTTATTTTAATTTTAACTTTTCGTGTAAACTTAATGTCTTTAGTAGAAAATACATTTTAGTTGTAAATTCAACTATTTTGTGTAAAATTAAATAATAAAAATGTACAATTATTACATTTTTTACTGAAAATTTATCTTTTTAATATGTAAATTTAACTAATTTATTGAAATTTAAACAATTTTTTTAGAAACAATCCAGTTTCATTGCAAATTTAACTATTTTGTTAAAAATTCGTATTGTTTTGATTTACTTCAAAAGTATTTAATTTTAAACTTTTAAAACTTTCATTAAAAATTGGTCCCTTTAGTGGAAATTTAAATATTTTCTTGAAACATTTTGCTGTTTTTATTAAAAATGTATGTTTTATAGTCGAAAATTAAACAATTTTTTCAAACAGTATTCTTTTTGTTTAAAAATTTAACAGTCTGGTGAAAATTCGTCTTTTTGGTTACACTTTTTGTTAAAAACTGACCTATTTTGTAAACAAATTCAACAACTTTCTTGGAAAAAACTTGATTTTTTCATTATTTTGTTAAAAATAAATAATTTTTTTAAAAGCTATCAATCTTTTTTGGATCGACTTTAACCCTTTTTGATACAAAAATTGATTAGAATCTTTTCCTTTGTTGAAATATCAACTTGTACACTTTTCGTCAAAAATTGATCTCTTCAATTGAAAATTTAACTTTTTTTGAAAAATAGTGCTTTTTATAAAAAAGTATCTTTTTTGGTTATTAATTTAATTATTTTGTTGAAAATCAAGCCGTTTAGTTAAAAATTAAACAATTCGGTTAAAAAGTAAACTTTTAGAGTAAAAAATCAACTGGTTTGTTGAAAATTCGTCCTTTCAGTTAAGGATTCAACTAATTTGTTGACGATTCATCTTTTTTTATTGGCTTGAACTGTTCTTTATTAAAAATTAAAAAAATTGCGTTGAAAAATTTTTTCTTTGAAATATCCACGTATCCAGTTTGCGTTAAAAATTTATCCCATTATTTGCAATTGAGAAATAATTTTCTTTAAAATCGCGCTTTTTAAAAAAAAAAATTATTTCTTAATTGCAAATATAAAATTATTCTATTTTTTATTTAAAATTTATTCTTTTTAGATGTAAATTTAAATATTTTATTGAAGTTTAAACAATTTCGTTAAAAATTGGTCCCTTTAGTAGCTATTGAAATATTTTCTTGGAAAATCTTGCTTTTTTATTAAAAACGTATCCTTTATATTCGAAAATTAAACAATTTTGTCAAAAAGTATCCTTTTTGGTTGAAAAGTCAACAGGATTTTTGCAAATGCGTCTTTTTGTTTAAACTTTTATTTAAAAATTGATCTCTTTAGTAGAAAATTTAACTATCTTCTTGAAAAAAATTGCTTTTTTGATGAAAATATACAATTATTCCATTATTGATTAAAATTTATCTTGTTTAGATGTAAATTCAACTATTTTATTGAAACGTAAGAAATTTAGTTAAAAATAATCCCGTTTGTTTGATCAAAAGTTTTTTATTTTAATTTGAACTTTTCGTTAAAACTTGATGTCTTTAGTAGAAAATGCAACTATTTTCTTGAAAAAAACTTTCTTTTTTGATTAAAAATGTATATTTTTTAGTTGTCAATTCAACTATTATGTATAAAATAAAATAATTTTGTTAAAAAGTATCCACCTTTTTTGGATTGACTCCAACCATTTTTGATACAAAAATTTATTAAAATCTGTTCTTTTTTTGAAATATCAACTAGTACACTTTTTTTTAAAAATTGATATCTTTAGTTGAAAATTTAACTCTTTTTTTAAAAAATAGTTCTGTTTGTGAGAAATGTATTTTTGGTTGCCGTTCACTGTTTTTTATGAAAAATTCAAACCTTTTTTTCGTTGAAATATTCATTTATACACTTTTCGTTAAAAATTTATCTCTTTAATTGAAAATTTAGCTATTTCCTTGAAAAATAGTTCGTCTAATAAGAAATGTATCTTTTTTAGTTATGAATTCAATTATTTTGTTTAAAATTAGGCCGTTTAGTTAAAAATTAAACAATTTGGTTAACAAGTAAACTTTTTGAGTAAAAAATTTTTGAGTAAAAATATCAACTTATACATTTTGCGTTAAAAATTAATCTCTTTGTTGGAAAATTTTAAAATTTAAACAATTTTTTTTAAAAGAATTCTGATTGTTTAAAATTTTAGGTATTTTGTTGAAAATTGGTATAGTTTTGAATGAATTCAAAAGTTTTTAATTTCAAATTAAAACTTCTTCTTATTGAAATATCTACTATTAAACTTTTTATTAAAAATTTGTCCCTTTAGTAAAGATTAAAATATATTCTTGAAATATCCTGCAATTTTTATTAAAAATTTATCTTTTATAGTTGAAAATTAAAAAAAATTTGTTGAAAAGTATCCTTTTTGGGTAAAAAGTCAACAGGTTTGTAAAAAATTCGGCTTTTTGGTTACACTTTTTGTTAAAAATTAATCTCTTTAGTAGAAAACTTAACTGCTTTGTTGAAAAAACTTTCTTTTTTAATCTAAATTTTGACAACTTTTCTTTAAAATCGCGCCTTTTTATTAAAAATTTATTTCTTAGTTGAAAATAAGCAATTATTCTATTTTTTCAAAATTGATCCTTTTTAAATGTAAATTCAAATATTTTATTGAAATTTAAACAATTTTGTTAAAAAGGGTCCAGTTTGTTTGAGAATTCAATTATTTTGTTGAAAATTTGTATTGTTTTGATTGAATTCAAAAGTTTTTAATTTCAAATTAAAACTTCTTATTGAAATATCAACTATTAAACTTTTTATTAAAAATCTGTCCCTTTAGTAAAGATTAAAATATATTCTTGAAATATCCTGCAATTTTTATTAAAAATTTATCTTTTATAGTTGA